>LVTN01000765.1:91509-101814 GCA_001649415.1 Musa itinerans
TCATCTCCCGGAATTTCGGGGTCTGGCAGTTCAACCGCCTGATTGGGCAGTTCCACCGCTTGGCAGAGCTCGGAGACTGAGCCTCTAGGCGGTGCCACCACCTGATAGAGGCGGTTCCACCACTTGGCAGAGCTTAGAGACTGAGCCTTTGGATGGTGCCACCGCCTGACAGGGGCAGTTCCACCGCCCAGCTTTCATGGGAGTCTAAGCTCCTAGGTGGTGCCACCGCCGGCCAGGAAATCTGGGTCCGAATGGGCTGATCCATTCAGCCCAACTTGGGTTTGTCAAGGGCCCAATTGCCCCAAGATTAAGTTAATGGGATTACCTCCCATTTCTAACTTAATCATCATGCTAACTACGATATTTTAAGACATTTACTGCAACTTGCTCCGGTGCGTCAATCGCTTCTTCCGGCGAGCTTCCGACGAACTTCCGGCGAACATCCGACGATCCTTCGGTGATGCTCCGGCGGACTTCCAGCAAACTCCTAGACTTGCGATGATCCACTTGGTGAGTTCCGACGAGCTTCTTTGGCAAGCTCCGGACTTCTCGAATTTGTTCCTGCAGAACCTTCGATGACCGTCCAGACTTCCATTGAACTCTCGAACCACCAACGTGATCATGGTCTTGACTTCGGTGCAAAACCTACTGTATGTCTTACTTCCATCGTAGTTAATCCTGCATATGTAAAACACACTTTGATCTAGAAAATTAATACTAAGCAATAATCATGTTGTTTGGCATGTCATTGGTCCCTTAACGCTTCGTCCTATTCTTCAGTGCATCGTCCTCTCTTGCGGCCTATTGCCCAATCGGCTAGTTGACTCCGCAACTCTGATATCCTTGGCGCAATATCTGCTCTTCTTAGCTTGATGCCCGAATTCACGGCCCGAAGCCTTCTGTCGATACGTCGACCGTTCCACTGGCCCGACGTTCAATCTTTTGACATGTTTTCCCCTAGCACAACATTATTCTTCCTGCTCTAACTGTCTCATCCTGATCGAGGCATCCTGTGTCACTCAATACGCAGATTAAAACATAAACACATATCAATTGGTTTCATCATCAAAATACGAGATTCAACACTAACCTTGAGTCACTGAATGAGCCTCCCAATGGGCCTAACTCAGCACTAGATTAGACCCAAAAGGACCCCTAATTGAGTTAGTAGGGTTACACCCAAACCTAACTCAATTTAAGACCTAACTATGACAATTAAGACCTAAACAATTACAAGACAAGAATCTAAGTTGTTCGGCATGTCATTGGTTCATCTAAACTCCCGATGAACTTCCGGCGCATCGTCCGAACCTTCGGCGTATCGCTTGATCTGTCAGCATGTTGACTCCCACAACATTCAATCTTGGGCAACGTCCGATTCTTCCTACCCAATGCTTGATCTTTGACTCTAGCTCAACATTTGTAATTGTTTTATCTTTTCATGATTGAAGTTAATCTTGCATCACTTTTCTCAAATCGTAGATTAGATCGTAATCTCATCAATTGATTTCATCATCAAAATGCGGGATTCAACAATCTCCCTCTTTTTGATGATGACAACCAATTGATGATAGAATTTAACTAAACTTCCCCTATCTATATGTCATATTGAAAGAAACTTTGAATTCAAAAAATGATAACTTTAAAATTCAAGTCAAAATAATTTTAATCATCTTCTTTGCAAAGTTTATCATTTCACACTTCATACACTTCATAAAATAACATTAAATATATCATTTACATCATCATAATATCAAAAGTATTATATGCATATCATTGTATTCATCATACGTTAAAGTAATACATGCATCATCATTATAAACATAATTTTAAATCATCTGGGTATAACACGCATGATATCAAAATATTTATATTTTCATACCATTATTATTTTAAATCATGCATAATACCAAAACATTAAAATGTTCAAATCATTCAAATTTTCTTTCTCCCCTTTATCATTATAAAAAAAAAGAAAGGAGAAGAGGGGGAAGGGAAGAATTCAATGGTGCAAAAATTTCAATCATCACATGAAAGATAAATCTGAAATATCATGAATCATTTTGACAAGTCTTCTTTTGTAAAGAGTGAAAAGAGAGAATCATAGGAAATAATCTTGATTCAAAAAAAAAAACTCAAGTCATTAAATTTGAGAAATCAAGATAATAATCCAAAATATATATAAGAGGAATTCATGCATTTGGAAGATTTAACATGTCTAATTCTCTTCTAATAAAATCAAATTATTCCTCATTCAATAGTTTTGTAAAAATATCTGCTAATAGATATTTTGTATCAATAAACTCTAAAGATGTATCATGATTATTAACATGATATCTAATAAAATGATATCTAATATCAATATTTTTAGTTCTAGAGTGTTGAATGGAATTCTTTGTTAAACATATTCCACTAGTGTTATCACAGTTTATAGGAATGTTTTTCAAATAAAGTCCATAGCCTTCTAAAGTATTTTTCATCCAAAAAAACTTGTGCACAACATGCACCTACTGCTACATATTCAACCTCAGATGTAGTTAATATAATAGAATTTTATTTCTTAAAAAACCAAGAAATAAGTGAATGACTTAAGAGTTGACATGTTCCAGATGTGCTTTTTCTATCTATTCTATATCCAGTAAAATCAGTATCGACATAAGCAATCAATTCAAAATTTTTAGTTCTTGGATATCATAATCCTATATTAGAGTTCCTTTTAAGTATCTAAAAATCATTTTAACAACTTTTAAGTGAGGTTGCTTTAGATTAGATTGAAATCTAGCACAAAGTCCAACACTAAACAAAATATCAGGTCTAGTTGTCGTTAGGTATAGTAAACTACCTATTATACCCCTATAAGTTTTTTGATCAAAACATTCTCCGTTAATGTCCATATCTAATTTTGTAGAGGTGCTCATTGGTGTATTAATAGCCTTAGCACTATCCATATTAAATTATTTTAATAGATCTAAAGCATACTTAGTTTGACTAACAAAGGTTCCATCACTAAGTTGCTTAATTTGCAATCCTAAAAACAAAGTTAATTCACCTATTAAACATATTTCGAATTCTTGGTTCACACTTTTGGTAAAAGTTTCACATAAAGACTCATTTGAAGAATCGAAAATGATATCATCAACATAAATTTGAATAATAAAAAAATTATTTTTAAAATATTTAATAAATAATATGGTATCGACCATGCCTTTCAAAAAGTCATTCTTAATAAGAAATAAACTAAGTCTCTCACACCAAGCTCTTGGGGCTTATTTTAATCCATAAAGAGCCTTAGATAGCTTAAACACATGGTTCGGAAAGAGAACTTTCTCAAATCCGGGTAGTTGTTAAACATAAACTTCTTCGAAAATAAAGCCATTAAGAAAATCACTTTTAACATCCATTTAAAATAACTTAAAATTATTACAACAAGTATAAGCAAGGAGAATCCTTGTGGCTTTTAGTCTTGCCATAGGAGCAAAGGTATCTTCATAATTAATATATTCTTCTTGGTTGAAACCTTTGGCCACTACCCTTGTTTTGAACCACGATACCAAGTTCATCTTGCTTGTTTCTAAAGATCCATTTAGTTCTAATTACAAGATAGTCACTAGGTCTAGGAACAAGCTTCCACACCTCATTTCTCTCAAATTGATTTAATTCCTCATGCATTACAAAAACCCATGAATCATCTTTTAGAGCATCCTCTATTGAATCTTAGATTTTGATGATGAAACCAATTGATAGTATTTATAATTTGATCTATGTTTTGAGTAACGTAGGAAGCTTTGATCAGAGAGAGACAATTAAAGCAGGAAGAATTATGTTGGGACGGTGAAAAACATCTCAGAAGATTGGACGTCGAGTTGAAGGATCAGTCGACGTATCAACAGAAGGCTTTGGGCCATGGTTTTGGGCATCGGGCCAAGAAAAGTGGATATTGCACCAAGGATATCGATGTTGCGGAGGTTAACTGGCTGATTAAGCAATAGGCCGCAAGAGAGGATGATGCGTCAAAGAATCGGATGAAGCGTCGATGGACCAATGACATGCCGAACAACATGATTCATGCTTAGTAATAATTGTCTAGATTAAAGTATGTTTTTATATGTGCAAGATTAACTACGATAGCAAGGCATAAAGCAAAATGAAGTCCCGGAGTTAAGGACATGATTTCGTTAGGAGTTTGAGAGTTCGTCGGAAGTCCAGACGTTCATCAGAAGTTCTGTCGAAACTGACTTATAATTCCGGGAGCTTGCCAAAGAAGCTCATCAGAACTCACCAAGAAGATCGTCATGAAGTCCAGGAGCTTACTGGGAGTCCACTGGAATATTGTTAAGAGATCATTAGAAGTTTGCCAAAAGATCGCTGGAAGAAACCTAGACTTACGGACATATTTAGCTTAGTAAATGTCTTAAATTTTGTAGCTAGCACATAATTAGGATTAGAATTGGGCCTACCCAATTAGGGTATAGTTGGGCTCAAGTTTAGGCTGTGTTGGGCTAAGAGAAAGGCCAAACAGTGATCAAATAAGTGAAACCGTCGTGGCACAGTTTCCGAGACTATGTCAGGCGGTGGTATCGCCAGTCTAGGCAGTGGTACCACCCAGACATAGTCTTCTAGGTAGTGGTACTGCCAGACTGAGTGGTGGTACCGCCCAGTGTTAGGCTGCAGGCGGTGGTACCGCCCAGTGTAGGCGGTGGTACCGCCCGTACCCTAAAATTTCGGGGATTTAAATTTTGCTCCAAGTTTTGAAGCCATTTAGGGTCTATAAATACCTCAGCTATTCCTGCATGGAGAAGTAAAAAAAAAGTGAATAAAAACTCTATGCTTTTATAGTTGAAAACCCTTGTATAGTATAGAGTCCCTCCTCCTAAAGTTAGAGACCATTCTAAGAGAGAGTGTGAGGGAAGCTTTGTAAAAAAGGGGTGTAAAGGGTCTCTCCTGAGCTTGCAAAAGGATAATAGAGTTGTAAGGTGGAGGTTGATCTTCACCTATTAAAGGAATATCGTTAGTGGATGTCGGTGGCCTCGACGGAAGAGGCATCAGTGGAGTAGATGTAGGTCATGACGATTGAACCACTATAACTCAGTTTGCATTTACTTCTTGCAATTTATATTTACTGCAAACTGCCTTCTTTACTTGCTTTACATCCACTACACTCTTCCATATGCTTTAAAGTTAAAACACTTTTTGAGATCGATTTTAGACGAATGAAGAATTTTCCAAAACTGACGTGATTTTACCACTGCACTAATTCACGCCCCCCCCCCCCCCCCCTCGGTGCCCGCTCCCCCCCCCCCCTCTTAGTGCTGACTCGTTCCTAACATCCTTAATGCATTTAGGTTTAATTTGAGATAGAAAGGTTGTATTAGCATAAAAATTTTAAGAAAAAGAATGAGTTTGAACATCTTTTGATGTATCTCTAATCATTAGCTCTTTAGGATAAGCATCTACATGCTTCCATTCCTTGGATAAGGAATCTTTGGAATTAGATGTATCCAAGTTACTTGGAAGAGGAGAAGTTTTATTCAAATTTAAAGTATTAAAATCAAAATCATCATCAAAATTTCATTAAAAATAACATGATTAGATTTCTCTATAACCAAAGTTCTTTTATTAAAGATACAAAAAGCTTTAGAAATAAAGGAATATCCAAGAAAAATGCTTTCATCATATTTTACATCAAATTTTCCTAAGATATCCTTTTCATTTAAAATAAAACATTTATAACAAAAAACTTTAAAATACGAAATGTTATGTTTTGTATTATTCTACAATTCATAAGGAGTTTTAGAAAGTAATGATCTTATGAGAACCCTATTCATGATATAGCATGTTGTGTTAACAGCTTCGGCCCAATAATATTTGAATAGGCTATGTTCATTAACCATAGTTCTTGCCATTTCTTGTAAACTCCTATTTTTTTCTCTCAACAACTTCATTTTGTTGAGGATTGCTTAGAGTGGAGAAATTGTGATCATACCTATTTAACTCATAAAAATCTTAAAAATCATAGTTTTTAAATTCACCACCATAATCACTACGAATAGAAGAAATCATAAAACCCTTTTCATCTTAAACTAGTTTATAAAATTTTAAAAAAATTTAAAGTAATCACTTTTATGTGCTAAGAAGTATGTCCAAGTATATTTACTATAATCATCAACTATCACAAAAGTATATTTACTACCTTCTAGACTTGTGATATCAATTGGTCCAAATAAATTCATATAGATTAATTGTAGTGGTCTAGAGGTACTTACTTATTTTTTAGACTTAAAGCTACTCTTTATTTGTTTTCCTAGTTGGCATGCATCATAAACTTTATCTTTGATAAATTTAATTTTAGGCATACCTCTTACAAGTTTTTTAGTTGTAATTTATAAAATTAGTTTCATATTTGCAAGGCCTAATCTTCTATGTCAAAGCTATGTATCATCATTTAAAACCGAAAAGCAAGTTTCATCACAAAACTCATCAAGATCAATAGTATAGACATTATTAGTCTTTAAGGCAATCAAAAATATATTTTTGTGTGGTATTTTTATAATGCAAGCATTAGATTCAAATTTGATGTTATAACCTTTATCACACAATTGACTAATGCTTAGCAAGTTATGTTTTAAATAATCTACTAATAAAATATTTTCAATCAAAAGGTTTGATTTTTACCTATATTTCTTTTACCAATAATTTTTCCTTTGTTGTTGTCTTGGAAGGTGACATATCCTTCGTCTTGGCTAGTGAGCTTAGAGAATTATATTGGATCTTCGGTCATATACCTTGAGCATCCACTATCAATGTACCATCTCTTGCTCCTAGATTGTTATTATAGACATATCTATAAGAAATGAGGTTTTGCTTTAGGTACCCATTTAGCTTTGGGTCCCTCATAAAAAGATCTACCTATTTTGACTAATGACATTAAGTTATTTATAGTTCATTTAGGAACCAAACTAATTTATATAAACTATATTTTTTAAATAAACATTTATAAGCATAATGTCCACACCTACCATAAAAATTATATTCATTTTCAGAAGAAACTTGTAATGTAGGTCCTTGAACGAAAGTAGTTGGCTTTTGTTGAGTGTTACTTACAAAGCCAATTTCTTCCTTTTTACGAACATGACCCTTATTGGCAAGAAGCATGTTTAATGACTTGTTACCAATTTTAAATTTTTTTTAAGTTTGTTGTAATACTATATTTTATTTCTTAAGTGAATCTAACTCTTCACACTTAATGTAAGAAGTTAACAAGCATTTATCATAATTACATTTCAATTTATCAAATTCATTAGAGATAGATGCATGATCCTTTTTTAATAATTTATATTTATTACCAACTATTTTAAGCTCATCATACAAATTATGAAATACATCAAATAATTTATTATAAGGTAAAAAGAATTCCTTTAAGTCACTTACCTCATCATTGAGGGTCATTAATGTGTAGTTTATCACCTCGCTTTCATTGGTTTGCTCCTCGTCTTAGGATGCACTCGATTCGTCCCAAGTTGCCTTGAGTGCTTTCTTCTTCTTTAGCAGCTTCATCTTCTTTAGTAGAGGGCATTCACATTTGAAGTGCCCTAGCTTCTTGCATTTGTAACAAATAATTATGTCCTTTTTTAGTTCGATTTTGTTCTTAGTATATTATTTTACAAGATTTATTTTATTTCTTCTTATGAATTTTTTAAATTTTCTTGTTATGAGTGTTAAGTTCTCATTATCACTTTAGCTTTCGCTCGAGTGGTCTTCTTTAGTTCTAAGTATCATATCCTTCCTATTCTTTGGAAGGTTGTTCTCATGTTCATCATATGTCTTGCATGTCATCTCATAGGTCATTAATGGCCCTATGAGTTCTTCGAGAGGAAAACAGTTCAAGTCCTTTGCTTCTTGAAAAGCAGTTACTTTTAGATCCCAATTTTTAGGAAGAGATCGTAAAATTTTATTAACAAGTTTAAGATTCGAAAAACTTTTACTAAGTGCTTTCAAACCATTGACAACATCTGTAAAATGGGTGTACATATCTCCAATGATTTCACTTGATTTCATTCAAAATAATTTAAAACTATATATCAAAAGATTAATTTTAGACTATTTAACTCTACTTGTGCCTTCATGTGTAACTTTAAGTATGTGTCAAATGTCATATGCAGTTTCACATATAGAAATACGATTAAACTTATTTTTGTCTAAAGCGCAAAATAAAGCATTCATATCTTTCACATTTAAAGAAAATAATTTTTTCTCTAGATCATTCCATTTATTCATAGGTCTAAAGGATTTTTAAAAATCACATTCTATAATATTCTATAAATCAAAGTCAATAGAAATTAGAAAAATCTTCATACGTGTTTTCTAATATGTGTAGTCCGTTCCATTGAACATAGGAGGACGAGTGATAGAGTGACCCTCTAGATTACTGATAAAAGTCATTTAGTCTCTCTTGGTTGTTAAACCAACGAAGAGAAACTTAACTCTAATACCAATTGTTAGGACCAAATCGGTACTAAGAGGGAGGTGTGAATTAATGCTTTCAAGAAAAACTTCGGTTTTGAAAATTTCATTCGATGAAAAGTAGTAATGTAAGTGTGTTTGACTTAGAATAAGTGAACTAAGCAATTAACTTAAAAAGTAATAGTAATAAAAAGCATAAAGTAAATGTAAACTGAGTTTATAGTTGTTCGTGTTAGGACCGGAGCGGCACTAAGAGGGGGGGGTGAATTAGTGCAGCGGATTAAAACGTCGGTTTTGACAATCTTTCTCACGATAAAAAACCGAACTCGGAAAGCTTAACTTGAATGCGTATTCATGAAGATGTGCAGCAAAGGTAATAAAGTAAGTATGAAAGTTTGCAGTAAGATAAGCAGCAACAAATAGATGCAAACCAGAGAAGACGGTAGTTTATAGTGGTTCGGTCAATCGTGACCTACATCCACTCCTCCGATTCCTCTTCCGTCGAGGCCACCGGCATCCACTAATGATCTTCCTTTACTAGGCGAAGATCAACCTCCTTCTTACACCCCTCTTACAACCTCTTACAAGTGGTTCACCCTTTTACAAAGATTTCAATGAAAAGAAAGGAGGTGAACACTAAAGCTATTGAAAACAAGACTTTTCCTAAAGCTTCTCTCAACTTCTAACTTCTCAAAAGGTTGCTGTCTCAGCTGAGATTTGAGGGGTCTTTATAGGCCTCAAGAGGATTCAAATTTAGGCTCCAAAAATTTGAATTCTCTTAGGTTCCCGATGCTGGAGGTGCCACCGCCCAGCCAGGAGGTGCCACCGCCCAACTCTCGGGTGGTGGGCGGTGTAACCTCCCAGCCCAAGCGGTGCCACCGCCTGGCTCTCGGGTGCTAGGCGGTGCAACCGCCCAGTCTGGAGGTTCCACCGCCCGACACTTGGTTTCTTGGTTGGGCTTCAAACTTAGCCCAAACCAAGTCCAAGTTTGGGCCCAGTTGGCCCCTAACCCAGATTTAGGATTAACTCTTAATCCTAATCCTAATTTCAAGTGAACTACATAACTTGAAAACATTATAAGCATGTCTTCAACCGCGAACGTCGAATCTTGTTCCGGCGAGCTTTCGGCGAACTTCCGGCGGTCTTCCGATAAACTCTCGGAAACCATTCTGCGGACTCCCGGCAAGCTCGTAGACTTCACGATTTGATCTTGGCGAGTTCCAACGAGCTTCTTCGGCAAGCTCCGATCTTTCTCGGTGAGCTCCGTGAACTTCCGACGAACCTTTTGGCAAGCTTCCGAAAAACCCTTCGGCAAGCTCCCTACTCATTCTCGGCTAGTTCCGGCAGCATTCCCGACGAACCTTCGGACTTCCGTCGAACTCTCGAACTCCCAACGAATCCTTCGTGCTTGACTCCGGCACTTTGTTTCGCTTTATGTCTTCATCATTATCGTAGTTAATCCTGCACACACAAGACAAAACTCTACTCCGATCTAAACAATTATTACAACGCGAATTGACATTCTGTTGCCCGGCACGTCATTGGTTGGCGCTTCGTCCGATTCTTCAGCGCATCGTCCTCTCTTGCGGCTTGTTGCCCAATCGGCGGTTGACCTCCACAACCCCGATATCCTTGGCGCAATTCCGCTCTCCTTGGCCCGATGCCCGACGACCGAAGCCTTCTGCCATCCAATATCCTAACGTGATCTCCGGCGACAATGTCAATTCCTCCTGCGTCAACTATCTAATCCTGATCGAGTAGACCTGCATCACTCAAAATGCAGTTAAACATCTAAACACAATCAATTAGTTTCATCATCAAAATCCGAGATTCAACAAAATCATC
>LVTN01000765.1:109676-121249 GCA_001649415.1 Musa itinerans
ACGAACCTTCGGCGATGCTCCTACGGACTTCCGGCAAACTCCTGGACTTGCGACAATCCACTTGGCGAGTTCCAACGAGCTTCTTTGGCAAGCACCAGGACTTCTCGGATTTGTTCCCGCAGAACCTCCGACGACCGTCCGGACTTCCGTCGAACTCTCGAACTCCCAACGTGATCATAGTCTTGACTCCGGCGCAACTCCTGCTGCATGTCTTACTTTCATCGTAGTTAATCCTGCACACTTATCTCAACATATAGATTAGATAACAAATGACAATTGACTTCATCATCAAAATCCGAGATTCAACAACCACCACTTGCTAAACTAACACTAGGTGGTACCACCGCCCAATATGGGTGGTACCACCACCTGCTAGATTGACACTAGGCGGTACCATCGTCCAATTTGGGTAATACCACCACCTGACATTGGCGGTACCATTGTCGGGTCTTTCAAAAGAAATACATTTTGTACTTTTCTAGCTCACAAGCGGTTCTATTACCTAGCGGTGTTACCGCTTGACCTAACCCTGGGTCACTGAATGGGCCTCCCAATAGGCTCAACTCAACCCGACATCAAGCCCAAAAGGGCCCCTAATTAAATTAGTAGGGTTATACCCAAACCTAACTCAATTTAAAACCTAACTACGATAATTAAGATTTAAACAATTATAAAACAAGAATCTAAGTTGTCCAGCGTGTCATTAGTTCATCCGAACTCCTAGCAAACTTTCGACACGTCATCCAAACCTTTGGCGTATTGCCCGATCTGTCGGCATGTTGACTCCCGCAATATTCAATCTCGATGCAACGTTCGATTCTTCCGACCCGATGCCCGATCTTTAACTTTGATCCAACGTTTAATTCTTCTGCTTTAATTATTTTATATTTTCATGATCGAAGTTAGTCCTGCATCACTTTTCTCAAATCATAGATTAGATCATAATCTCATCAATTGATTTCATCATCAAAATCCGAGATTTAATAGTACCACCATCGAGTTTTTCAAAAAAGTACAATTTATACTTTCTAACTCACAAACGGTACCACCACCTAGCTTAGCGGTACCATCATCTGGCCCAATCTCAAGACACTAAATTGATCTTCCAACATGCCCAATTCAACTTTGGTTCAGGCTTAATGGGCTCCTAATCAAGTTGGCATGGTTACACCAAAATCAACTCAATTAGACACTTAAACTACTTTGATCAAGACTCAACAACTATAATCATGAAGCCTATGTTGTCTGACATATTATTAGTTTATCCGTACTTTATCGAACTTCTAGCGCTTCGTCCTTTCCTTCGACATATTGCCCGATCCATCGACATATTGACCTCCTACAATATCTGATCTTCTTGGTGCAATGCTCGATCCTTTTGACCTGATGCCCGATTTCTGACATAATACATTTCGACCCAATGTCTGATTCTCCTGATTCAGTTATTTAACTTTCTATTATCAAAGTTTGTCCTGCGTCACTTATCTCAAGCGCTTATTAGTTCATAAACTCATCAATTGATTTTATCATCAAATTATCACTATACTTTAATTTCAATTGAAAAGAAATTAGTTACATGATTTTAGCATAGTTATAGTATTTTTGCTCACTTACGGTTACATTCGTACACTTGTTTTGATTTTGTTTTATTGTATATAAAGCCAAGATATAAGAAACTTAGAATTTCAAATTTATATGGACATAAATTGCAACGAGAAATGTGCATAAATTCAGATTAGTGATATAAGAGAATGTGACAAACAACATGCTAATTATCAATAATAAATAAATTACATTATTTATTTATTATTGGATACAAAATGTATCCAATAATAAATAAATAATATAAATTACATTATTTTTTAACATGGTTACAACGTTTGATTCAGTCATATAAAACTGTAACATACAAACTATTGGATACAAAATGATGAGGTCGCAGATATAAAAGGGCTTCGTTACAATGTTTTACAACTAATTTAAAGGTTTTTTTTAAGGCCTTGATCTAATGTGATAGTAAAATCTAAGCTTTTATCATACATTATGATAAATGATGAGTCAAGTATGATATTACAAAAAAGAGAGTATGAAAAAAATTATTTGTATGAGTTTCTTTCGTATATATACCTGAAGGGTACATAAAACCCTTGTACAGACCTCATAAAAATCTTCTTCAAAAGAAATAAAAAATAAAAAACTATTTGTAAAAATTAGCGTCATGTTCTTTCCATTTATCGAATTATAATATGAAGAGGAACATATTATCTCAATCAATCGGAATACATTATTCACTTGATTTGTGGATCTGTAGATAAAAATCTGTTAGGCGATCATTATTTGATCCAATCTTTGTAATCTGAAACTGAAATATTATAGGTTGTCTTATTTTTATTTGGATACTTAATAATTAAGCGTGTTCAAAAAACTTTAAGCAGTCTACATTAATATAGGAGAAGGGAGTTAAAGAAATAACAATTGACAGATTTATATCATTTCTAATTCATCTAATATCAACAACCATTTTAATGTTACATACAATCGGATCCGTGCCTACCATGAGTTTGATTTATATCCTTCCATTCCTGTTCTAAACAAATTAAGCACAGATGTGTTTCCATGTACATGTATCCATTTTTGACCTGGGTTCGCAATTGAGAGTGGTAATCCGATCCATTCTTACCTTTTATTTTCTTAGAAACTATATCGAATGATCATCTTATACTGACTTCATGGCGTGAAATGCGATTTCAATATATATATTATTTATATATTTCCACGCAAAAGGTTTGGTATTCATTTCTAGATAATTAAGTTGAAGTTGACCATCATTTGACTAATATAACCAACCTCTAGTCGTTAATTATACTCTTGAGAACTTCATGTACTATACATTATTTATATTTTTATAATTTAGAATAATTATTTTCAATCATAATTTAGTAGTGACTAGTTCAAATTTTTTTATAAATTATAAATTATATATATAGATGAATTTTTGAAAAAACTTAGGAGAGTGATTAGTCCAGATTTTAGGAGTACTCTAAAAAATTTCTATAGATGCCCCTAACCATGTGAAAAGATAGTTTGGGTGTGAGCATCTATGCCAGTCCTAACCACTCACTCTCATCGGATCAAAAGAGTGTCACTTGCATGGAGTAGGGCACACGATAAGACTAGCCCGCACATAGAGGTAGGCAATCGGTGAGGTTAGCCCACTTGCGGAGGCGGAGGCGGAGGCGACCAACCCGCAATATGCTGTGTTGAGAGAGAAACGAACATGTTTCTTTTCACCGGAAGGTGAAGAAGGCAAACCATGCGTTCGGTGGGACAGCAGCGACGCAGAGGTAGTTCAAGAAACCGGAGCGGATGGACGTGTTGTTCCGCCACAATGGCATGGCGGACGAGGCCTCTTCCCCTCCTCCTCTTACTCTTGTTCGCCCTCGCTCTCCTCTTTCTCCTGGAATGCAACTGCCTCAGCCTCCTTTGCCGCCTCGCCTGGAACCGCTCCTTTCCTAACCTCGGCGCCCCAATAGCAAAAGCGCCTCCTTTGCGCTTTCTCGGCGGAGAATCCGGCCACCGTAACAGGAAAACTTACGTGAGCTCCCGCTTTTACTCCGACTCCGTCGACGGCCGTACTCCGCCCGCGTCCCCCGCTACCATTCGCGGAGCTCCCACCTCGAAGCAGAGGGGCAACCTTCTCCTCAAGATCCTGCAAACCAATGCTCAGTCGAGAACGTTCGCCAAGCGAGCCGATGATTTCTTCCGTGGACACAGATCGGGGCCTCCTTGTAAAGATCGCTTCTTCATGGCCTGGATCTCCTCCTTGGAGGCGTTCGGCCCGCGGGAGTTGTTCTCCGTCGAGAGCCTATTCAAGTCCCACCCACATGCCTGCTTGCTTATCGTCTCCAACACCATGGACTCGACCCTTGGATCTCTGCTTCTCAAACCGTTCGTCGAGCGGGGGTTTCGCGTGGCGGCGGTCTCCCCGGACTTCACCCACCTCCTGAAGAGCACGCCGGCTGCGCCCTGGTTCCATCGGCTCCGACGAAGGGAAGTCAGCCCCGGAGAGGTCCCCCTCGGCCAAAACCTCTCCAACTTGCTCCGCCTCGCCGTCTTGTACAAGTACGGCGGTGTTTACGTCGACACCGATGTCATAATCCTCAAAGGCTTCGGCGGTCTCAGGAACAGCATCGGAGCACAGGCCGTGGACGCAGGGACAGGCAACTGGACTCGGCTGAACAATGCCGTGATGGTATTCGACAGGAGGCATCCCCTGCTTTATAAGTTCTTGCAGGAGTTCGCGATGACCTTCGACGGAAACAAATGGGGTCACAATGGGCCTTACCTTGTCTCAAGGGTGGCGGCGAGGATTAGGGGAAAGCCTGGTTACAGTTTCAGTGTGCTGCCACCGCCGGCGTTCTACCCGGTAGGCTGGAATAAGATATCGACGCTGTTCTCGGGGCCACGAAACCAGAGTCATTCGAGGTGGATTTCTGAAAACTTCAGTTGGATTCGAGGAGCGAGCTACTCTCTCCATCTTTGGAACAGGCAGAGCAGCAGGATCAAGGTTGAGGAAGGCAGTGTCATCAGTAGAATCATGTTGGATTCTTGCGTTATCTGCAATCTTTCATCGTCACTTGTCCATAAAGAGTAGGAAGAGATTCCTGCATTGTCGACTTCGTTCCCTGCTGTTTGAAAAGCTTTGAGAGAGTAGTAGGAAAATGAAGTAATGGCAGACTTTGTTCTTTGCTTCCGAGTTGCTGGACCAACTAAGCCCATGCTTTTGTTGCAGAACAGAATGCTCGTTATTTTATTTGTTTGGATGATACAGGTTGTGATTTCTTTTGATCGGTTTAGCAATTGGGGTAAGGAGGTTGCAATCCAAAATAGTTTATCAGTTAGGTTTCGTATGGTTTTCTTTACCAAGATAAGTAGTTCTACTAGAAAATCGGCATGTCTTCGTATCAGTCACTATTGAGGGAGGAACTCGTTCACGGCAGTTCCAGACTGGTAGAAAGATGCGGGGAGGGACGTGCGTCGTCACGCTTCTAGGTTCGTGCGACGACGATCATCATAGCTAGCTAGTAGGCACGTGGTGAACCGCGGCGTGGGCTTTCACCATGTTAACGTGGACTGTGATCCGAATTCGACCTAATCAAACAGTGGTGCATAGCTGAACCCGAAGATACGCCAAGTCGGGTTAAAGTTAAACAGATGGTTCGACATTCCAGCAACCACGTCATCGAAGGGCTCATCATAAATCGGCACGTGCGAACCGTAGTTTGGGGCTTCACCGCCGTAAACCAAATTCTGGGAAATCGAAACCCGACCTGAGCCAACGACGGATCTCATACCTGACTCTAAGCTAGTTCAAGTCGAGATGTCCAACTGGAAGCTTATCGAGATTTCCAGGCCCGTGATAGACGATACTCGAGGATAAGGAAAGTCAAACGATTCAAAAGAGAAAGAAGAAGAAAAGAGAAAGAAGAAGAAGAAGATGCGAACAGAAAACCAAAGCACACACCCTTGTATTTAATTATAGAATCAAAGACACGCTTCAACTTCTACAACGCCCAGTAGTAGCGGCGGCTCATCCTTGTAGCAGCAAACAAACCATAGCACAACTGGGCATTCACAGCTTCATTATTCCGGCGTGAGAGTACGGTGCTTCGTGGAGTCCATTCCGGCGTGATAAAAGGGTCCCCGGTGGAGTCCTTACAGTAATCGGAAATCAGGTAGCTGCGCTGCACTATTAGACTTTTAAGGGTCATAATTAAATGACGAGATAAGTTATTTTAATTAGTCAAAATTAAAATGATCTAATTAAAGTAAAATTATTTGATTAAAGAATATAATTATTATAAAAATTAATTATAAAACTTAATGATGAGATAAAATGATCTAATTAAAGTAAAGTTATTTGACTAAAGAATATAATTATTATGAAAATTAATGACAAGATAAGTTAGGAATATGAAACTCTTGAGGTATAATTATAGATTCATCAATTATGACGAGATATATTAATGACGAGATAAGTTATGAATATAAAAATAATTACCATCAATCATATTTCTAACTTAATGACGAGATAGGTTAGGAATATGAAACTCTTAAGGTATAATTACAGATTCATCAATTATGAATATAATCATAATTGTATATTCATCAGTTATGAATATAAATAGGGTTATGGTCCCCGATTGTAGTGTCGAATAAAATTTCTCTTCACCCGTCAAAGAGAAATATAAAGTTCTTAAGGATTCTCTAATTAGAAGATCAAATCACCGATTAATTCAAAAAATACTCTGATAAATTCATTAAGTGCACTTCCCTATTAATATGTTTCTTCCTCTTTAAGGTACGCCTTTAATTGCTTAGAAACTGTCACAAAATATAAAAAGGAAGATGGTTTGAGTAGACATAACCTTGAATAAACACAACTTTATCATCAAGCGAAGAGGAGGAAGTACTTAATACTTTAATAAGATTAACAATATTTGGACTGAAATTGTTAGTTGGGACTATGGGATGTTGTCCCTATTTTTACAACTAAGGCTTGTTTTGGTAATGGTTCAACTATTTAAAGGACCAAGGACAATTGGCTTTTTGATTATCCAATTAGATTATTGCCTACTTTCATTAATATGAATGTAAATCTTAGCGATATGTTAGTTTCAGATCTTATCTCAAATGGTAGCTGGAATTATGAGTTACTAATTCAATTGTTTGTGTTGCGTACTACCATTAAAATTACTAATATCGAAGTATCTCATTAGCCTAATGCTTATGCAAGTTGCTGAAAATTTATTTCTAGTGGGCAACCATCAACTAGATCAGTATACAGATTCCTCTATAATGCAGAAGAAATTTCCAGTGATAAAAAGGAATTATGGCAAAGTGAATGGTCTATTCCTGCCATTCCACGAGTCTCTCGTTACTTGTTGGAAATTATTACAATTTCGATTACCGACTGCTTCTTTTGTACAAACGGTATTGATGTTATTGATCATATTTTCTTTAATTACAGATTTGCTAAAAGTATTTGATATTTTCTTAACATTAATCTTAATATGAGATTCTTGTATTTTAATGATTGGAATAATAGATTTTGGCTTAATCTCTGGTTGATTTGGACGGCCAGAAACGATTTCCTATTTAAAGGAGTTAAGACTGCTCCATTGACTATTGTGTATAAAACAATTTCATATATGATGTCTTGTAAAATTTTGCAAAGCTCTGAAGGCATAATAATAATGGGTGAGATACATAATTCTAATGTTCAAAGTCTATTAGTGTCGACCCAGGCAACACTGGTTCAAATTAAATGCAGATGGTGCATCCACAGATAAAGGTGGAATTTGATTATTAATCAGAAATAGTAACGAAATACAAGGGATTTGGATGCGAAATGAGCATCGGCAATAAAAGAAGTCTAGTTTCTATGAACAAAAGGAGGATCTATAATCTTTTCTCAAATAAGAGTAAGATGCTTCAAATAGAAATGAAGAAATCAACACGAAAAAAAAAAAAATTCATTAAACTTCTCAAAAAAAAAAAATACTTAGAATGATTCTTGATATAAATACTTGAGACTTGAATTTATTTATGTATATAGATGTCATCTATTTATAGATGTGAAATAAGAGTTTCTAATCTCTATAACTCGATCTTTTTTTAAACATAAGATATCAATTTGAAATCTTTCAGATATATTTTAAACTAAAAATTTATCTAATCTTATTTAAAAGATAAAATATTAATTTATAATTTTTCAAAATATACTTTAGCTTTTTAACACTCCCTAAACTTTTGGATACAAGTCCCGACTTGATTTGCAAAGTCTCACTTATAACTGCCATCAAGTATGGGATCACTTGTAGAAGCACGATCCTAACCAAAGTGTTTTTCAGGGTGCATGTGAATGTTACTATCCAAATTCTTTCTTACACCACTTGGTAATCTACCTGAATCAAATAACTCCATCCGGAAACTTCTAGAATACCTCATGGCCTAGAGCCTGATCCAAATTTACTAGATGGAAGACCACTAAAATGTCTAACTAGACTTCGTGTAGAAGGCACAACATCCATATGACGATTGAAGAGACTTATGCGAATCAGAAATAGCACTAAATTTCTCACAGAAACCAACAGACAATGATCTGAATCGTTTATCTTGCAAGGGCCTAAATTTGTCTTAAGACAATCCATGAGCAAAAGTAGAATCATACATGCCATCAACTTAAACTTTTCTTGGAATCCCATTAGCCTTAATCACATTTGACTTATGTTTCACCTTATAGACCTATTTACAAGTAATTAGATCTATATTTGTAGGTTTTGTCATAAGATCCCAAGTTTTAATTTTATGAAGAGTTTTAATTTCTTCATTCATGGCATTCTCCTATACTTTAACACTTTTGGCTTCATCAAAACAAGTAGGCTCAAGATCAATTGGTTTATAAAAGAAACAGTGATATATGTTTACACTATCTCCATTTCTATAATATACTGGTTTGACAATTGTTCTTTTTAATCTTCTAAATGTTGGAATTTCCACTTCATGAACATCATTAGTCCTCCTCTCGCTTTACTCTATCATTGGTGATGAAGAAATAATAGGAGTAGATACATACAAGGAAGGAGATGAGCCAAAATCCATAGGAGCATTAAATGACAATAGAATCTCAACCACATATTTTGAACATGTATCACTTTCATTATTATGATTGATATTTTAAAAAAAATTACTTATGAAGAATAATAACAAGAAACGTCATCAAACACAATATCCCGAAATATCACATACTTATGTATTTGTGGATCCATACATTTTCAACCTTTCTTCCTTTTATTATAACCAATAAAGATGCATTTCTTAGCCTTAGCATCAATCTTGCTTCTTTTTGAGTTTAGTATGTGAACATAACATGGAGAACCAAATACTATAAAATGTTTAATATTTAGTTTCTCACCAAATATGAGCTAATATAGAGACTTCAGATTGATTGGACTAAGAGGAGTTAGATTAATAACATAAGTTACACATGCATACTTTCTACCCATAAGGCCTTGGGTAAATTCTTTACATGAAGCCAGAGCTTATAAGTCTCTACGAGACGTTAAATCTTTCATTCAGTCATACCAGTTTATTACGATGTATTTGCATATATAAGTTCTATTTTGATATCATACTCTTTGTAAAAAGAGAAGAATATATTAGAAGTGAACTCCCTATCGTTATTGGTGTACAATCTTTTTTTTTTTTCAAGTGCACTTTCATTTGTTAACTTGAACTCTTAAAATTAAAAAAAAAAATCTTTTTTCCTTCACAAAATAGACCCAGTAAATCTTATAAAATTATCAATAAAGAGAAGTATATAACGAGAACCTGAATAAGATGGTGCTTGAGTAGGACTCATTAAATCATTATGTATAAGCTCCAAGGGAAATTTACAACTTAAGAGTGATCTATCAAAAGGATGCTTGTGTGCTTTGCCATATTGATAATCTTCACAAATTTTATTACTACTAAAAGTAGTAAGATTGAGAAGACTATCCACTAAACTTTTCTGCATCATAATCTTTAATTTAAAAAAAATTATATAACCAAGTCTAGTATGCCAAATTGATGCACTATCATTTGTACTCATCTTATTAATATAAGATATTGATGTTGACAAAATATATAAAAAATTTATCCTTTTACTAGTATATATTCTTAAGAACGTTTCGATACTAAGAGGGGGTGAATTAGTACTTTTGTAACACTTACGTCGATTTAAAAATTTTGTTCAATAAAGCCATATCGAAAAGATGTTTAACTTAAAAAAATATGAAAACATAATTTTAGATTTTGACTTAATCTCTAAAATTCTATCTAAGCTTATTTAAAAGATAAAATATTAATTTATGATCTTCCAAAATATACATTAACTTCTTAACAATTTCAGCTATTAAAAAATTAATAACTAATTTGAAAGTTGAAATTGGTGATCTAGATCTCTTCAAGACATTAAAGAAAGAAGATTCTCACTACATTGGCTACTTAAAAATTATATTAACAATATTGAAGAACTCCTATCCAAATTTCATCCTACATGAAATGCAAATAAAACGGCCCACTCGTTGCTGCCTATGCAAAGGTTGAGGAAGCAAATCTTTCCTTGGAGATTGAACTAGTCATCCTCGGACGCACAGAATTATTATAATATTATCTTTAGTTAATAATATTTTTTTCGAAAAAATAAACTTCTTACACAAAAGAATATTCAATATTATTATTGTAAGAAGTATAGTTCTGTTTTATAAAAAGGTAGCATAATAAGCTAATTTTGCAGGAGAAGAAAGATAAAAAAACATACTTTTTACATGTCAGTCTATTAATAATACTTCTAATAGTGTTTGATATGTAAATTGATAATTGTAGTTGCAATATGACAAGAAAATCTTATCATATGAAAAGCCATGTAAAGATGGGAGATAGCTTTACGTAGGAAGTTCATGGTAAATGTATGAAAATAAACATACCAGGTATTACAATAATAGACAATGCTTTTTTATGTTCCTAGCTCGGACTCCAATTTAGTTAGTGTTGGTTAGTTTCTTAATGATGGATTCTCTTGTTTTTTAAAATTAAAAATGTTCAGCTTATGAGGATAAAAGTGGGAACAATTTAATTTTTTTGAAGTTCCCATGTCAAAGAAGAAAATGTTTCCAGTTGCTTTAAAGTCACTTTAGATGAAAAATGACTATAGCATTACATATATGTTCATCTAAGCTTTCAAAGTCATAATCTACTATAATATGATATATAGGTTACCCTTGATTCAAAAAGAATTGCTTTGTATGAGGAAGTTGTGTAGGAAGATAACACTGATTCTTTCTCAAAACATAGCAATTGGAGAGCAAAGTGTTAGAGCTAGCCCCAGGAAATTTACCAAAAGGATAATTTTAGTAACTCAATAAAAATAATAAAGCAGAAATATTAAAAAGAGAGACAAGAATACTAAAACACCAGATATACGTGGTTCGGTCAATAGACCTACATCCATGGACGAAAGAGAAACAAATCACTACTATAAAAGAGGGACAATTACAAATATAAGCCCAAACTATTTAATTGAGTGTGGACTTAAACCCAAAACAGGTTTTTCTTATGGTGCCTCTAACTTCAAAGCCTAGGCCCTTATTTATAGTTTAAACAGGAGATACCAAACTTGATTTTCCTGATGTGGGACTAAATGGGACTTGCCAAACTAACAAATCTCCACCTTGGCATGTTCCAACAATACTTGCTCCACCTTCTTCACAAAAAGCCCTAACGGGCAATTACCAACAATGAACACCAATCAAGTCTAAGCACTGCTTGAACTTATAAACCGGAAGAGGTTTCGTAAGCATATCAGCTAGATTGTCCTTCGTGTGAATTTTCTAAACAAGGATCTTTCCTTTAGAAATGATATCCCGAATAAAATGAAACTTCACATCGATGTGTTTCGTCCTCTCATGATACATCTGGTCTTTAGTCAAATGAATAGCACTTTGACTATCACAGTAAATTGTAGTAAC
>LVTN01000765.1:122629-143530 GCA_001649415.1 Musa itinerans
CTACCAGACCTACAAGCTTTCATAACAACAAGAGCATTTCTAGAAACTTTCATAACTTCACCTTCAGCTGTGTATTTACACCCAAGAGCCTCTAGGGAGCCTAAAGAGATGAGATTCTTTTTTAAATCAGGAACATGTCTAACATTAGTTAGCGTCCTCACAATACCATCATGCATTTTAATTTGAATTGTGCCTCTACCAACAACATCACACGCGGCATTATTTCCCATTAAAACAATTCCACCATTACAAGATTCATATGTGGAAAACAAATCTCTATTGGGACTCATGTGATAAGAACAACCCGAATCTAAAACCATTCATTTTTAGACTATCCTGTCATCAGTAGCACAGAAAATATTTCCAATATTCTCATCAGCTACTACACTAGCTTCAGCAGACTTAGTAGTTTTCTCAACAACTTTTCCCTTTTGCTTTAATTTATTTTTCAATTTAAAACAATCAGTCTTAATGTGCCCCATTTTATGACAATATTTGCATTCCAAATTTCTATGTCTGAATTTAGATCTAGATTTAGATCTACTACTGTCAAATTCTCTTTTATCAAGATGTGAGAGTATAGATGTACCTTCAGTCATCCGAAGCATATACAAACTCTGCTTCAAGTAGAGACGATTCTCCACTGTCCTCTTCATATATAAGGCTTTAAGCTTGTCCCACATGCTCTTAGCCGTAGTCTCCATAGCTACCTCCCGTAAAACCTCGTCAGAGAGATTTAGAATAATGCTTGATCGGGCCTTCTTATCCATACCCGAAAGATCTTCTTTTGTCGTATCATCTGGAATGTTCTCCGCTCCCTATAGTGCCAAATCAACTCCGTCTTGAACCAGAATGGCCTCCATCTTGAGTTGCCACATGCCGAAGTTGATATTTCTGTTGAATTTCTCGACATCAATCTTTGTTATTGTCATCGTTGCCAAAAGATCCCGAAACCAAGCTCTGATACCAGTTTGTTAGAGCTAGCCCCAGGAAATTTACCAAAAAGATAATTTTGGTAACTCAATAAAGACAATAAAGCAGAAATATAAAAAAGAGAGACAAGAACATCAGAACACCAGATATACATGGTTCGGTCAATAGACCTACATCCACGGACAAAAGAGGAGCAAATCACTACTATAAAAGAGGGGCAATTACAAATGCCTTAGGAAGATGTTCCTAGGCCATAAAACACCCGAAAATACTAAACAAGAAAAAATCCAAACTGTAAGCCCAAACTATTTAACTGAGTGTGGACTTAAACCCAAAACAGGTTTTTCTTGTGGTGCCTCTAACTTCAAAGCCTAGGCCCTTATTTATAGTTTAAACAGGAGATACCAAACTTGATTTTCTTGATGTGGGACTAAATGGGATTTGCCAAACTAACACAAAGAGCTACTAAAATTGATTTATACACATTTGTGGGCCTTTGCATAATCTTCCTCTTAATGAAAATTATTACTTTGTGGGTTTTGTTGATGACTTTAGTAGGATAATTTGGGTTTATTTTACTAAAAATAAAATATGAAGTTTTTGATATTTTAAAAAAAAATTAAAAAAAAAATTGAGACAAAAGCTGGTTACAAAATTAAATTTTTGCCTACTTATCGAGGGAGTGAATTTTTTTTAGAAATTTTTAAAACCTTGGTGAAACTAATGGAATTCATAGGTAGATGACAACTAGCTACATATCTTAGCAAAACAGTATTGCAGAGGGAAAAAACATGAGTTTATTAGAGACGGCTAAAACTATGATAAAAGCAAAGAATCTTCCTAATAAGTTTTCGAGTGAGGTAACATTTTCTATAACATATATCTTGAATGGAGTCCTACACAAGCATTGAGTGACATCATATTTTATGCAGCCTGGATAGGTTTTAAACCTAAGGCAACCATTTTAAAATTTTTGGATGCATAGGATTTGTTATTTTTCCTCACAAAATATGTTTATCAATTTTATAATCCTAGCATTAATTCTTTAATTATAAATCATGATGTTATTTTTTATGAGTATTAATGGTGCAACTTGTAAATATCTTACAAAACGCTTTTCATAGGAGAAGAAAAGTTTATTTTGTCAAGAAAATATGAGAATAAAATATATTAGCACTATGATTTAATTAATTTGGGATGCTTAAGATAATAGTTTAATTGATCTATGCTACCAATTTAGATAGGATCATGATAAGTTCAAAACTATTCAAATACTTTATGATTCTAGACTATAAATGGGGTGTGGTCTACAGCAACAAGTTATATCAAGGAGAAGTAGTAGATGGCCGTAGAATATGGATAGAGAGGGTTTCTTTTATTAGAGAAATAGTATTTTCTCTTTTGGTTATTCTATTTCTTCCAGAATCCACACGAACGCATGCATGCACGCATGCATAGACGAGCAAAATGGAGTGCAAATGGATTTTCTTTTTTTTTTTTTGGTGTAAGAAGAAGGAATGTTTCGAAAGAGAGAAAGAAAATAGAAATTGCATAACCAATGAATATATTAGATAAAATTAACTTTATTGTAAAAAAAAAATGCTAAGTCCAAGTTCGACTACTTTCTCCCGGAAGATCATACCTAAATAAGATAGGTGCTTGCTATTGATAACTTGTGGCAGTTGATATTTGCAATACCTAAATAAGAAGAGTTATTAATAACTTGTGGTAATTGCCTACTTAGCTCCAAGATCATTAATTCACTCATAAAGCTTACCTATCTATTGTTGTGAATTCCCAGCTCTTGAATGTGATCCTTTTGCAGCTTCGAGAAGAATATCTGGGGTTGAACGACGATGAGCCCCGGTGAAAATTCTGCTCCACAGAGAAGAATATGTTGTGGCAATGTTGTGCTGCGGGAGGGGAAGTGGAAGGGGAATGGGAAGGAAGTCGTGGTGGATAAGTAGAGTCCATCTTCTTCGGCTCTAGTCCATCTTCTCTGGTGCTGATGCAAGGTTTGAAAGGATCACGGCTCAGTCTTCTGATGTTGTGGGCATGGAGGAAGCAAAAGTTGGCCGAGTGGCGTCGACCATGGACTTGGGTCGACAAATTCTTAAGTAGACATCCATTGGTGGAAAGCATCGTATCAGCGATATCGACAATATAGAAGGTTTCCGAGTCACCCACGGCGTCCTTGCAATGGAGAATATATTCTTCCTCTTTCAGTTCGACAAATTGGAATCCCTAATAGTGGCGTACATATCTAGATTAGCTCCTTATCCCATACAGATAATTAAATCTCATCCTAGCTTACATGATTATATATACGGATCGGAGAGGATAAATTATGTATTTTAGCTCCTACAAACTCTAATCTCTTCTACCATCAAATATACAACCTTAAAGTCCACACACTTTTTTTTTTCTTTTTTTAAGCCACACACATTGAATTAATACAAATTGCAGAAGTATCATTTTATCCAATTAAGTTTATCAGCTAAACCTCCATTAGTGCATCTATGGCGTCTTTGTGTATGACATTTCATACGGACTCCAACAATATCGGTTCGGTGGCCAAGTTGTAAAATATTGACAAACAGGATTAAAATAATATGCTACAAAATGTACATAATTTAAAAATTATATATATGAATTTAGAAATCATAATAATGAACATCTGGTTATGAATGATCCTTGAAGAAGGTCTTTCTTATCTCATCCTTGGTTGGTCCAATAATATAAATCATCCTTGATAACTCATCTCTCATCTCTTTTCCGAACTACTATTTCTTCCTACAACAATCATATCTTTTGGTAGCACATAGAACTCTAAAAATACCAAAGCAAAGGACAACACTTCAAAACCACCATCTGAACCAAAGAGACCGTTGAGGGGGGGGGGGGGGGGGGGGGTTCGCGGGGGGGGGGGGGGGGGGGGTTGGCTAACACTTAAAATAAATCATAGATGGTCAAGATCATGCACCTTTCTTCCTCTTAGAATAGTCTTTTTAATTTTGTTCAAACTTGTGTAGAATAATACTCATAATACATGAAACTGGAACTAGGTTCCGCATAGGTTCTCTCGGAGCAAATGAGCTGACTCGAGGGATAATATGAATGCAATATTTGGATATTAGGACTAGTGATATTTGAGTAAATTAAAATATTCAAAATGTAATATCCCAATTAATTCATATCGAAAGTAAGTTCAAACTAAAATTGATTTATAATAATTTGATAAGAGTATTATTGTTAATTTTAGTTTAAGCATTTTTATTTTTGGGCTCAATGAAATTAACAAGTCGAATATCTTATTAAGTTGGATCGTAACAATTGGAATCAAAGCTAACCTAATCTTAAGAAATATGATAGGAGGTTCGAGTAGAAAAGGTCTATGTTGGGTATTGATAAGGATGTTGAATATAGTGATAAGCTTGAGTAGGAAAAAACTATATTGAACCTTATGTCAAGCCTTCAAGTATGTGAATTTTGATACGTTGATTAGTCTCACGTTGGAAGTAAGTTTGAATAGGTAAAAGATATCCATGAATGGAATCATGATATGATGTACTATCACAATTGACTATAATTTGATCTAGGTTATTTGAGTCTTGATGAGAGAAGAGATTATTACTAATCAAAGTCATGACACCTAAACTTTCCATAACTCCATGCTAACTAGGAGCGATATAGTTCAATTAGAATAACTATATTCTTTTTTATAATAAAACAAATATATATTGGATGGAGGAATTCTAGTTTTCTTCCTTAAGAGCTGTAACTCACAAAGTGACGAACATTTGCTGTTAATCATTCTCAAACATTCACCCTTTGTTTTTGTTTCACCGTATTCATCGTCACTATCAATCATAAACGATTAGTATGAATCATTCATATCCATGACCTTTGTTTCTTGATGTATTAACACTATAATTGACAGTTCTTTTTAAATCTTTAGGTTTGTCCTCGTCAAACTATTTTTCTTTTTTATTATTATCTGTTATTTGTCCATTTCATAAGTATTCTTATTTAAGTTGGTTTTAACTATCTACTTTTCAATGTCTATAAGCTAATTCATTATTCATTCTATCCATCATAAATAATCTCCTTTAAATTCTGTTGCACGTGCCACAAACACTAGACAGCAGTTGAAACATCTCGACTACACATGACAGGTTGCCAAAAGTTGCCTGCACACTCTGTGGTCTGTAGCACTTCTTTATATCAAAAATTGTATCATACATAATTTCACAGCTACGCATCGGTATGAAATAAAAAACGTTTCACTGTAGTCCATATTATCATTTGAACATTAATTAAAAGTCTACACCATATTAACAACTTTTAAAATTCATTTTAATGTGAAAAAGTCAAAAATATATTTACATATTTCAGAACCATATGTCATTTACCAACACAAACTAAACTAATTGTAGTTCGTTGAATCTCGAATTTTGATAATGAAACAAATTAATACTGTTTATGATTTGATCTGCGTTTTGAGTGACGTAGGAAGCTTCGATCAGGGAAAGACAATTAAAGCAGGAAGAATCATGTTGGGCCGAAGAAAAACATGTCAAAAGATTGGATGTTGAGCCGAAGGATCGGTCGATGTATCGGCAGAAGGCTCGTGTCGTGAATTCGGGTATTGGGCCGAAGGATTGGACATTGCACTAAGGAGATCAGAAGTTGCATGAGTCAACATGCCGATTAGGTAATACGCCGAATGAGAGGATGATGCGCCGAAGGATCGAACGAGTGTCGGATGAACTAATAACATGCTGGACAAAGGATTCATGCTTTGTAATCATTTGTAATTGAGTTAACTTTTGGTGTAATCATACTAACTCAATTAGGGGCCAATTGGGACTTAATTGAGACTAATTTGGGCTCATTGTTAGGCCCATTCAATGACCCAAATGTTGGGCCAAGAGGTAGCACTGCTAGAACAGGCGGTAGAACCGCTTGTGAGTTGGAAAACTCAAAAAACTCGGTCTCCGAGGTTGTCAGGCAGTGATACCGCCCATGCTCGGAAGCCTCGGAAGTTTAAATTGTTGGCTCCATTTTTTAAACTATTTGGGGCCTATAAATACCCCATTTGGGCAGCAAAAATGGAGCAAGAATTCTATAAGAAAAAACTGAGTAAACTCTGTCAAAACTTTTAGTTCCCTCCTCATAGTGCTTAGAGTTAGTTCTCAGTGAGGTGTGTAAGAGATTACTTGTAAAGGTTATCTCCTAAACCTATGAATAGGAAAAAGTGTTGTAAGAGGGTAGTTGGTCTTCACCTATTGAAAGAAGACCGATAGTAGATACCAATAGCCTCAACGTAAGAGAAATCGGGAGTGGATGCAGGTTACGACAACCAAATCACTATAAAATCAGTTTGTTGTCTTTTACTTTGTTGTTTACCTTTACTACAAATCATTTTACTTGCTCACTACTATACTTCCTTATTACATGCTTACATAAGTGTTTTTAAGTTAACATCCTTCCGAACGGTTTTCAACGAACGAATATTTTTCGAAATCGATATTTTTACCGTTGCCCTAATTCATCCCCCTCTCTCTTAGTGCTGACTCGTTCCTAACACAGTTAAAACTGGTCAATGAATGAATATCAACTTTAGGAATCTTAATATGTGGAGAGACACCATTTCAAAATTTCTAAGAGCAAATATGTTATTTCAAACCTTTATAAGAATAGATATAGAAAAATATTTAAAATGAATTCCTGGTCTCCCATTGGTAGATAGCTCACCAGGGTATGAAAATCTGATAGCTCAAATACCACAAAAACCCAATAAAGAATACCAACAAAATTGTTCCTGGACAAAGTAACTCGATCAACCCTGGTCATGCTCCACATGAGAATAATGAAAGGGAGCAAGCACTGCTCGATGATAATATTATTCAGCTATAGCAGCTAAGCATTTACAATACGTGCTTCGTTTTCAAGAATTCTAAAATTCTCAATGGACAATTGATGATGGGAATAGTTGAAGAAGGAATCAGTTAAAACTGAAGATGCGATCCATCAGCTCCGCAAAAAATAATGTTGTTCAACAGCGACAATCCTAAAAGCTGAGGCCAAGCTTAAGGCCAAGGGCCGCGTGGAGTACAAAGAGTGTCATGATACTGCTCCCAAGGAGCCCGTGTACGGTCCTCATACCTGGATTCTCCTGAACAAAAACGATGACTATTAGGAGTCCACTACATTTATTCCAATCAAAATGATGAGATTTTGGTGGTACAAGATGCTTCTAGGCATTAATTGGGATTCACATCTTGTGCTGCAATTTCATTTTTCCCCTCCATGTAATTATATGTCCACTTTGTGCAGCCAACTTAAATGTCACAGACCAATTTGCAAGTACTTAATCTTGAACAAAATAAACATGCCCAGAATGTTAGAGGTTTCTGAAAATTTTCACTTGGTATCAGAGTTCAATCCAAAAGCTTAAGCTCATTCTGTGTGTATTGATACTTATTTGCAAGCCTAACTCTCTTTAATCTTAAAAAATGAAGACTAATCTTGACTCGTCTCTCAATCTTTATACTACACATAAATTTTTTCAACACAGATCGATGAGAACTCATCATTTCTTAACATCAATTTTTAAGACATTTTCTATCAAAATGGAATCAATTAAGTCGATAACTACCATCTTAAATAGTTGCATATTTATTCACTAATATGCTAGGAGCTTTCAATTTTATGATGCTTTTATTGCATTAATTGTTGTAACCATCTGCTTCCCCCTGTTGACTTTTCTATTGGATTATAGACATATTACCATAAATGACATTGAAGTTACTCCAAACAAAAGCAGTAAGCAAATTCTTAAACCATCTCAGTTTAAAAAAATTGAACATATATATTTTATATCCTAACCAGAAAAGTTATATCAAATATCCAGAATTTGGATGTGTTTCTAAACAAAATCCAGATGGCTACATTTAAATGTGGTATCAGACTTTACCTCAAACAAGGTTGGTAAAAGAGACTGAATCGTCAAGAGGGCCAGGCCGATAAATCCAGTGACAGCATGAGGACTGCAGCAAACCATATTAACTGACTAATCCGATATAAACCAGTCTGACATATTCTAATTTATTCTTATCAGTAAAAATGATTAAGGGAAAAAAAAAGGAAATTTCTCTAACATCAGAACAATGATATGTTGACGTCAGGTGTACGTAATGTCAGAATTTTTCTTTTTTTTTCAATTACCTCTCAAAAATTGGTTTGTCAGAAGTCAGTAAAGCTGTTATTCCCCCAGTAGCCCCAAGAGCAAAGAATAAAAACATGCCTCCAAGGAGCTTCGGATGCAGGTCCTTCGCCTTGGCTTTTTCCTCCTTTAACAATTAAGTCAAGAAAGTAATGAGTAAAAGATACCTAGCATCTGAAAAAAGCTACTACGAAATCAAGAAAGTACTGAGTAAAAGAAACCTAGCATCTGAAGGAAGCTACTATGAAACAAAGTAAACTTCAGAATTATTATTAGAACTACATATATGAGCTGCACAGAAGAACCTCTATCTATCAGATACCTGGCAGTGGAACTGAGCAGATCATTTTTTCTGTCAACCTAATTATTGCATATAGTTGTATTTCACTTCTACACATGTTCTATCAAAAAGGCATTGACTAAAGCAGCTTATTGTTTAGTTTACTTGGACATCTCACTGGAATTTCTTGTGCATCATGTATTACAGAGAAAATCACTAGAACAACATGATATAGATTAGCATCTGAAACTGTTAGGATAATGACAACATGAAGTACTGTAGAATTGATACACCATGCCCGGTAGATATGTTTAAATATTAAGTTAGCAAGCATAAGAAGATGCTTCATATCTTTGAAAAAAATATTATTTTCCTCCAGAAAAAGAAACAGTAGCTCAGTTAATAATGAGACAACTCACTGCATCATTTGACAATCTTATTCTCAATCCCAGATATGATCCATAACCGCCCATTGCAAAGAGAACAACAGCCTGCAGGATCATAAGACAAACTATTAACCTCAATTCAATATGTAGTCATTTTCAAAGCAGTCAACATTTAAACTCTTCGACATTTTCTGGGATTCTTTCTACAACACTTCAGGTTCTTTCATGTACCATAGAGTTCATTGCTGTAGTCGGAAGAACTCTCAAGTCAGTCACTGGAATATAAAACTAAGTAGCTTTGTTATACCATAGAGTTCATTGTTGTACTTGGAAGAACTCTCAAGTCAGTCACTGGAATATACAACTAAGTAGCTTTGTTATCTGTTTCTACTCCTTGTAGATGTGAGCTTGGAGTTTGGACATCTCCATATTGAATTGCACTTTGACAACAAGAGATGCATTCTTTTATTTAACATCTATTAAATGACTAACAGATGCCAGAAAACCCAAGATCAGTAACTCAGTAGGATTGGAAGCTCTATAACTATATATTGGGAAGCTATTTAACATTTGCTTTTAAGCATAGGAAAATACTAGACATGAAAATGCCAAATGCTACATAAAGTATTCAGTAGATATATAAACACAAATATGTTAATACATACATATATATTGTATTGAAGGACTCACCATATTTCCTGGATGACCCCAGTGCACAAGCCAATCAGGAAGATTCCAAGTCTTCACAAGCTCAACAAATGGCTCAAAAGCAGATCTTACTGCCTCAGCTATTAGATGTAAAGATATAGCAGTGTGTTGATACTATTATAGGTGCAGATAAGTAATTAAAAATAAAAACACAAAAGAAAGCATTTACCATTTACCGTGACAAACTATGATTTACAAAACAAACAGACATTTACCAGCTAAGGAAAAAAACTTCATCTTTTCTTACAAAAACCATCAATGTAACTAGGACATTATTGGTTTCACCAACAAGGCAAAACTATTGATGCAATGAAGTAGCCAAGATTATTTGCAGCATAAGTCAAATGCTCTGCACTAACTCTCAGAATGATGCACCAAAATTTCAAACAAGTTCTCCAGTTGTTAAGGAATTAGGCAAAGGCGTTACATAATCATCAATCACCAATCCAAGAGGAAAAACAATAAATAAAAGAACTGATGCGACAAATAAGTAATGCACAAAGACAATGATCAGGGATGATCAAACCCAATTCGATTCATACTCAAATTCAGCTGAAACTCAATCCGAGCCATCCTTCAATTCTGCTCAACCTTAGTATGAGTCATACTCCAAGACAATTTTAGATCTAGCCAACTCAAACCCAAGTTCAAAGCCTAAGTTCGGTCAGCTCAAAGTCTCAACTCAGCTCAACCCATGTTGGACTCTGATTGATAGTGCAACCTTAATTAAGAGTCTTCCTCTCCATATCGATTAAAGGGAGGTGTGGCAGCCCTAAACACAGTAGCATAGAGAGAGCCAACAGCAGCTTAAAGAGAGGGAAGCTGGCCCTAGAGAGAGGAAAGAAGAAAGAGGGTGGTGGCAGCAAGTTGCAGCCTCAAGAAGTCAGAGCTCGCGCTCAAGAAGTTCGAGATTGCTCACAAAGTCCTTTCATATTTTTGTGCTTAGGTAGATCTTTTCGAGAAGAAGTCTATATCATTTTGTCTATGTGTTCTCTCTTCTTTCAGTGCCTCTATCAAGCCTCCCACAAAGCGTTAAATCCATCCTGAGGAAGGATCAAAATCACCAAATCTTTCCTAAACGGATCAGACCGTATCAAAGCTTTCAACCTTCAAGGTTACCAGTGAGAGTCTTCACGAATATCTGTATACCACTATAGATATGGAGGACGAGGTGGAGGGTGGACTCCTTTTGTATGTTGTAGTCTAAGAAGCATGGACACTACTTATGGTAGACATGTTTGTGTCCGACACGTGTTGGACCAAGGTATGCAGTTTCGAATAATACCGCTCGTACCGGGCGGTACGTACCGGTCCGTCAGTTGACTGGTACACGGACCGCCTGTTACCAGACGGTATATATATATATATATATATATTAAAGGCGACGTCACCTTTTATAAAAATATTTTATATATAAAAAAATCTTTTATATATATATATATATACCGAACGGTATACTGCTCGGTATACTATATCGTACCGTACCGAGCGAATGTCAAAACGCCAGTACGGTATGATATTTCAAACCTTGTGTTGGATACACAGACACATGTCAGACACTCGCATGCAACACTGCATTCGCATGGCCCTCACGCGAGGGTTATATGCTTTGCAAGAAAAGAAATTTGGCGATCATCGCAAGGAAACATATATCAATTCTATCTAGAGATTGTTAAATATTATTTGATGTACTCAACTTTTATTTTGGATATTTAAATTGTTTTAACTTGTATAATGATATTTATTTGCTCAATTTGCTAAGTTTATAAAATTTAAGTATAAATACTATAAAAATCATATTAATCGAATATTATATATATATTAAAAAATACACGTGTCCTCGCCATATCCCTGTCCTAGTTTTTCTAAAAATGGCGTGTCGTCATGTCCGTGTCTATGTTCGTGCTTCTTAAGTTGTAGTCGGTGAATGTGCGACCATCCTTGAGTTGCTTGCCTATGAAGATAAGCCTTTACTGGTCAAAAGGATGCCCTCCTTGTCCTAGATCTTAGCCATAACATTATTAATGGTGTCAGAGCTCTCCACCTCAAGTGTAATGGAGGTTACCATCAAACAAGGATATAAACATTCATATAAGAACTACAAGCATTGGAGTTTTAACATCGACCGCTGATGAAAAGAGACGAGGGCAAGATGGGGGAAAGTACTCCAATAGCATCGTTGGACCTTGCTGACTAAATCGCAGTGCTCTCACAAAAGATGGAGGATGTGTTGTATTGGAACCTATCCCAAGCTAACACGATAGCAAAAGACTAAAGAGGCAAGCGCATCGCAGCGAAGGAGGAGTCATCTTCATCAAATATACAGAAAAGACGCACCGCGATGCCGATGCTATAGAACCGATGGTGAACACAAGGTTCCGACCTTTCCAAGTCGAGGCTTGAATTGACACCCCTTCCTACGATGGCTCCATCAACGCAAAGATGTTACATGTGTGGCTTGATCAACTCGACACTTATTTTACCCTATGTGGGTACAGTAATGAAGACAAAGTCACGCTTGTGTACTCAAGTTGACCGACCATGCTCTATCATGGTGGAATACCTACCTGCTAGCCTATGTTGACGAAGAGATGACATGGAGACAATTTAAAAGACTCATTCGATAAGAATTCTACCCAAGGGGCTATTTCAAAAATCGGTAAAAATGATGGCACACCTTATGCCAAGGCCGAGAGCAATCAGTGTACGACTACACCAAGTTTCAATGACAAGTTGTGACACTCGTAATCTCCCTTGACGACCACTTGATGGTGATGAAGTGTACTGTTGGTTTGCACACCCAAATCAACACCAAATTGAGCCTCTTCAAGTTTCACGACATCTGGAGCACTAGCAAGACAACCATGGTGATTGAAAGTGTAGAACACACAGCAAGAGGATTTCATAAAGGCCAAAGAGGAACACTCGAAGGCCAAGAAAAGTTCCAGGAACAATAAAAATCCATTTTCCACAAAGAAAAGTAACCGCTTTTTTTATCATTATAAAATTGTTAAATATATAAAAGAGAAGTGTCAAAAGGTTCACCTAGATTTTTCCCAAAAAAGTGGAAGAAGCAGGATCAAAGTTAGCTAACGACTATGATCGTCGATACTAAACTTGTATCAGTTGACTATACTCAATGACAGCGAAGCCAAAGGTTATAGACTCGAGTCTAACCTTAGTCTAGAGGTTCGAGAAGAGCTCTTTATGAGTTTGACCCCAATCATCGACTCTATCATTGACGTCGACGGTCAAAAGAACTTCATCTCGGCAAACTTGGTCTAGAAACTTGGCCTACAAACCACACCTCATTCAAACCCTCTCTGTTGGGTTGGATCCGCAACGATGTGGATATGAGAATAGATCGACAGTGCAAGTTTCGCTTCGCCATCACCAGCAAATACATCAATAAGATATTGTGTAAAGTGGTGTCGCCTGACATATACCATGTAATCATTGGAAGTTTATACCTTTGAGACTGAGATGTCATCTACTACCATTGGCCCTAGCAATATAAGTTCCGAAAGGATTGTAAAAGGTTCATCGTCAAACAAGAAAAGAGCGGACATGTCATTGATCACATGATAGTTGGTCAAGCAAAAAGGATATTGAATGCATGCCAAAAATTTATGCTAATGCTCATCTGATCAGTTGAGATGGGAACGCAAGCCTTTGTCTTATCAGCAGCATGCAAGAAAAAGGATGATGGAACGTTGGACTCATCAATGGGTATCTGAACCTCTTCGTCAAAAATAGTAGACTACCTCGATGGCAAGCGGTAGAGCATAAAATATAGCTCATTTCCGATGCACCACTACCAATCTTAGCATGTACTAGATTTCAATTTGGAGATTGTCGAAATCCGATGACAAGTGGTTGAGCTAATCAAGAGTGAGTCAGCAAACCGAGTTGTTCCCCTTGCAGATCATTAATGGTGATGGTGCTGAAAAAAGATAGATAATGATGCATGTGCATTGCCTACCAGTGAAGAATTGGTATCCCCTACCTTAGATAGAGGACTTACTGGACTATCTCCAACATTATCTTAACCAAACTAGATATCAAGTTGGGTTATCATCAAGTCTGAATTCGAAAAGAAGACACATGGAAAATAGGCTTCAAAATGCATCAATGGTTGTCCGAGTGACTGGTCATGCAATTCAGACTTTGCAACACCCCTGCCACATTCATGCAGTTGATGGACGACATGTTATGTCCACACATTGGTGACTTTGACATCATCTACCTCAACAACATCCTTATCTATAGTCGATCGAGGGAAGAACATATTGAGCATATATAGAAGGTGGTCGACCTTTCAGAGAAATATCAACTATGGCTCAACCTACAGTTTGAGAAAGAAAACCTCCTTTATCTTGGCTTTGTCAGAGGTGGAAGAAAGATTCATATTGACTAGGACAAAGTCAAGGTGATCTACAAGTGGCCGAGTTTAACAACAGCCATGGAGGTTCAGAGCTTCATGGGGCCATGCTAATATCTCCGGAAGTTCATCCGAAACTTCTTCGTCCTTGCTGCACTACTATACTCCCTCATCGAGGCAAATTATAACTTAGAGTGGATGACAAAACACAACGATATGCTCCTCTTGCTCAAGAGAAGATCAACGATGCTCTCATCCTACCCTTGTCGAACTTGCAAAGATCGTTCGAGTTCGAGGAGGACATATTCTAATATACGATGGGGGCTGTTTTGATGTAAGATGGTCAATTGATGACATACCTCTCCGAGATGTTTCAAGTTTCTCAGAAGAACTACCCAACATATGACAACAAATTACTCGTGCTAAACCAAGCCATCAAGCATTAGCATGTGTATCTCCTTGGGAAAGCCAAGAAATTTCTCAAGCATATCCGATGGGTACATGAGGAAGTTAAACAATAGCTTCAATGGGCTCGATAGAAATATAAGGATTAACATGACTGACATCAGGTTGAGGATAGGTTCTAAGAAGGTGATTTCGTCAACTATACTTAGAGAACGAACAACTATAAGGAGGAAAGAAACTCAAGCTCATCCAACATTGACCGTTTAAAGTCTTGAAGCAAAGTGGAGACAACACTTGCCAGCTCGAGTTGCCTTCGTACATGAAGATGCACTTGGCAGTGAACATGGAGACTTGAAAGCGTTCGAGTTATCGATGCTAGATGACAATCCGAGTGAGATGCTGCCTTCGCTAGTTGACTTGATGACTGACCAAGTAAAGACTCTGGACGAAGACACCATCATCAAAAAGAAGATTGCTACCATAATACAAGGCATCAAAACAACTTTCCAAGTAGGTAGTAGAGTACAAAAGTAGAGTTCTGCAAGGTGGTACACAAAGGTAGCCAGCGAAGTAGAGTTTCCCCATTAGGGGAGCTGTGATCAGGGACTATCAAACCCAGTTCAAGTCATACTCCAATTCAGCTCAAACTCAGCCCAAGTCATACTCCAATTTAGCTTAATCTTAGTTCGAGTTATACTCCGATAAAATTTAGATCTGGCCGACTCAAACCTAAGCCCAAACCCAAGCTCAAAGTCTCAACTCAGCTCAATTTGATTGGAAGGAGAGTTGGACTCGGATTGAGAGTCCAACCTTAACTAGGAATTTTCCCCTTCACCCTTCACATCCAGAAAAGGGGAGGGTGCCGCAGCCCTCAATACAGTAGCAAAGAGAGAGCCAACAACAACTTAACGAGAGGGCAGCCGACCCTAGAGTAAAGAGGGAAGAAAGAGGGAGCAGCAGCAAGTTGCAGCCTCAAGAAGTCAGAGCTTGCGCTTAAGACGTTCAAGCTATTGCTCAATAAGTCTGACATTTGTTGCTCAGAAAGTACTTTCATAGTTCAATATTTAGGTACATCTTTTCAAGAAGAGATCTATATTGTTTTCTCTTTTGTGTTCTCTCTTCTTTCAGTGCCACTATCGAGTCTCCCATAAATCATTAAATCCATCAGGAGAAAGGATGGAAATCACCGAAAACGGATCACACAAAGTCAAAGTAACATATATTAAAGAAGGCAAACCAATAAATGAGGGCGCCTATGATCAAAACCTAATGGGTTCATGCGAAATCTGGGAGGCACTCAGCAAGTGGTGATATATCAGTTGTTAGGTGTTAATCCACAACACATAACGGACATTCTTAGTTGCTGTGAAGAATTGAATGCCCCATCGACTTCTTCCACAATTATCATGAAGTGCGTCGAATAAGATTTTGCCGCAAGAACATAAAAGAACTAGTGTAAAGATCGGTGGTAACTTGCAGGACTATACTTTTCCAAACTCAAATAGTCACATTGTAGAATTGTTAGGGTTAAGTGAAGCAGAACAAAATAAGAAGGGAAAGATCGAGTAGATCGTAGAACAATTGGGGTGAACTAAGAGATACCTCCAGGGAGCGTGGCCGCGAGCAGAAGAGGAAATGGTGCGACAGAGCACAACAGCGTCTCTCCATGCCTATATCCTCCTCTTCCATTAGGTCCCTCCCTGCATTGGTCGCCCATCACTCTCAAACTCCCTCTCCTCCTCTGTATTTTAGCGGCGGAAGAAGTGGGAAAAGAGAAACTTCCGTGATAAAGGCCATTGGAAATGGCGTGGAGATGAAGAATGGAGCCAATAATCGCCATCGACGGCACAGCCTATCGTGCAAGCTTTTTGGTGGGGAGTTCGGGGGAAAGCTTCGAAGATAACAGAGCTGCTAGTGCGCGGACAAGGAGATGTGCCTAATGCGGCCTCAGGAGTATCGGAGCGTGTAAGAAGCGAAGCCAAGTAAGGACTGGGCGCGTGGAAGAAGCGAAACCAAGTGAGCGTGACGAGGACGAATCCTCTCTGCGTCGCGCTTCGAATCGATCCTCCCTTTCGGGCCCGACCAAAAAAATCTTTCCGACCGGCAACCCGAATCCGAAATCGTATTCCGATCCGACCATGTTTGGGTCCCATTCCTTGTCGGATTTGGCCTATGTGGATTGGCTGGACCACGCAACGGGAATCAGAGTCCTCGTCAAGTGTACACACATCATCCAAATCGATGTAAGATCATGATCTACCTTCCATTACGTCATAAAAATCTTATCAAATATATTGTACACATCATTTATAAAATTAAGTACATTTGAGACCCTGCAAGTCGATGATCACAGACCAAAATGTCTAACTCAAACATATACTCTTCATCACTTGAAAAACCTCGGGCTTTTCATCATGCAAGCCTAAAATCTTCTTACGAGTAAAGCTCGAACAAAATAATCAAAAACTGCTCATAGCCAATGCAAACAGTGAAGGTTTACATGTACAAAGCACTTGGAGCAAATGCTTCTCATTGTGATGGATTTTAGTGAAAGTTTGAGTTTGAACATACCCATCTTTGATTTCTTACAAGGATTCAAACCCAAGCTGCAACTTTGAAAAATAATGTGGCAAACTCATTAAACATGCCTTTAAAGATATAGTCTTATTCACTCGAGGTTTGAGGAGTAGCATTAAGCTTACATTGGAAGATGTAGTTACTGCCATCCGATCGTACTCAGCTGAAAGCGTTACGAAACATTTTTGTGAGCTTCCAACGGTGAAACAGCTCTCATATGTGTTGAACTTGTGGACGATTTCAGCAGCCACTGTGACTCCATTTAATGGATGTCAGCGGAAGTTTCGGCGCTGCCTTCTTCCTCTCCAACCCTCTTCCTTCTTCTCCTTGGAAGTCATCCTCCTAAAGCCCCTAACGCACCCTCGGCTCCTGACCTAACTTGAGCTCATATAGGATCATTCTATTTAAGGCGTGGATGAAAATCTGGTCATGCTCCCTGCGAGATCACTCATAATAAGATTCTCACCTCACCAGTTTATATATTATAGAAATAAAAAATAGGTTAGGAAAGAGATTAATTTTATTCATTCAAGATATAAGTATTTATATAAGTTTTAAGAAAGAAAATTTTCTCAATCATGTATTAAAATCACGTAATCAAATCTTTTACTCAAATTTATAATTGATTCTCAAATATTAGATTTTCATGTGTGTCTCTATCATGACCTTTTATCATATCCTCATAAGATTGTACCAAGGACTGATACAATTGAAATATCTTATGGGTGAGAGGCTTTGTGAGGGAGTCTATTAGTTGATCAGAGATATATACGTGATACACACATAGTTGATGTCTGATAATTTTATCTCTAATGAAGTGAAAGTCGATAGTAATGCATTTTATGTATGAGTGGAACACTGGATTAGTACATAAGTAGGTGACATCGATATTATCACAGTTTATTATAGGAGTAGATTTGGAGGTGATGTCAAGTTCCTGTAGTAGATTGGTGACCCAATTGAATTTTGCAGCGGTGGTGGCGATGGCTCGATATTCAACCTCAATGGTGGATCTTGTGATTATTTTATATTTCTTAGAACTTTAACTGATTGGATTTGCTCCAAAGAAGATAATATTGACTGATATATATGTTCTATCATTAATGTTGCTTGCCCTATGAAGTAATGAGTGTTTACGAAGAAGTTCATGATTGAGAGTCCCCTTTAGATACCGTAAGACTCGTTTTACTGTAGACCACTGCATAGTAGAGGGTCGATGCATAAATTATGATAATTTATTGTTGACTACAAATGAGATGTTTAAACATATGAGAAATAAGTACTATAAGGAGTCAAGTACTTATCGATACTGTGTGGGATCCGTATTAGAGCTACCATCATATAATTTAAGTGATTCAGTAGTGGAGTGGGGTGGTGGAAACTTCTTTGGTATTCAATGTATTCGTCTTTAATAGTAGATTTTGAATGTACTTTTGAAATAGGAAAAGTCTAAAAGATGTGAATGTTGCTTCCACTCTCAAAAAGTAGCTTAAGGTTTTTAGATCTTTGATGAAAAATTGATTTGACAACTGTAGATATATAGTACTTCCCTTTTGTTATCATAAAAATAATGAGGTGTCAGACTTGGAGTTGATGAAGCCAATTGACGCCAAAAACGAGTCAAGTTTGGTATACCAAACTCTTGGAGCTTAGCGAAATCCATATATAGCTTTTCGTAGTTTACAAATATGACTTAGATATTGAGGGCGGATAAATGTTGGAGGTTGCTGCATAAAGACATCTTCAGTTAATGTCCCTTATAAGAAAGTATTGTTAACATCCAGTTTTCGTATGTGCCAACCTTGAGTGACAACTAAACTGGGGGGTGAATTAGTGCTATAAAATATTTTAATCGATTTTAAAGTTCGATCAATAGATTTGTATCGAAAATGTGATTAACCAAGAATGTGAGTAAGGGTTGTGAGTAAAGTAAATAAGTAATAGCAAATCAAAAGCAAGAGAAGGAATACAAATCGATTTATAGTGGTTCAGTCTTCCTGACTTACGTCTACTCTCGATTCCTCTTCCCTTTTGGCCACTAGCTTTCACTACCGATCTTCTTTTCAATAGGCGAAGATCAACTACCCTTGTTACACTTTTTCTTCTTTTAATAGGCTTAGGAGAGAACCTCCACACTCACTCTTTTACAAGATCTTTCACCTCCTATAACTTAGAATCACCTCCAAACTCAAGAAGAAGGAAGAGACTTAAATAATGCTCAAAGAATGAGCTATAACCAAAAGATGATCCATCGACAAGCCTTATCGAGGTATTTATAGGCCCCAAAAGGCTTTAAAAAGGAGCCAAAAATTTTAAATCCCTCAAGATTTTGGGGTACGGGTGGTACTACCAGTGACACATGGCAATACTACTACGGTAACTTTTAATGCCGTAATTTTAGACTTTTGGGTGGTACCACCATCAAAATTTTTGAATTTTGGGTGATACCACCATCACCCTAGGCGGTACCACCATCAATAGTGTTGACAAGCACTATTTATACTTGTCGGCTAAGTTAGGTGTAGGGAAATATAGGGGTAACATCACATGCACAATGGAAGAATAAAAAGAAAAATCTCATATTTTCACAAAAAGGTTTCATCGTCATACGATTATTGGTATGTAAAAATCATAAAATAAAAAATCGCGCGTATAAGAGTGATGTGTTTTACTTAGAGAGATCGTGTATCCTTGAAATCTTACAGATCTATGAGAGAGGATGAATGAGGTCACCTGTCAGCCTCTCTAGCGATGATCCACATTGCAAGGGCTGTGAAGATGCTGCTCAAATCGCTGCCCAAATCTCTACACGCCCCAAATAGGGGCTGTTGGCCGAGGAGAAGGGAAGAGGAGAATAGGAGGTGGCAACCAAAAATGCCTAGCATATGGGTCTTTGGTTCCCTCCTATTTATAGAGGCATCCTATCAACTTAACCCCAATGGATTTGGCCCTATTGGCTATTGGATCTCCATCCAACTACTAAAACTTCTTAGATTAGTGGGACTCTACCAAATAATCTTGTTAAATCTTATATTTTGATGATGAAATTAATTGATAAATTAATGATCTAATCCATGTGTTGAGATAAGTGTTACAGGATTAACTACGATAATGGATAAGGCATAAAGTAGATATTAGGTTGGAGTCAAAGATTGGACGATATGATGAAGATTCAGACGATGTGCCGGAAGCTCACTAAGAGTTCATCGGGAGCTCGCCGAGAGTTCGTCGGGAGCTCACCGAGAGTTCGTCGGGAGTTTGTCAAGAGCTCACCAAGAGTTCATCGCGAGTTCACCAAGAGTTCGTCGGGAGTTCACTGAGAGTTCGAGAGCTCATCGAGAGTTCGTCAAGAGTTCATCGGGAGCTCACCGAGAGTTCGTCCGGAGTTCACCAAGAGTTCGTCAGGAGTTCACCAAAAGCGTGCCGAGAGTTTATTGGAAGTTCATTGAGACTTCGCTGGAAGAATAATTTATTGGGAAATCTTGGGGGCGACATCACATGCGTAGCGGAAGAACAAGAAAACAAAATCCCCTATTCCCAAAGAGATGTTCATCGTCGTGCGAAGATTGGTGCGTAAAATCCGCGAAACTTAAAACTGTGTATAGAGTAGATTGTGTTACCTAGGGAGATCGTATATCCCTGTTTCCTTGCAAATCTTTAGGAGAGGGTGAAGGAGGTCAAGCGTCCTCCTCTCTAGCGGTGATCCACACGGCAAGGCTACGACGATGCTCCTCAAAACTCCAAGCCTGCTTTGAGGTGGAGAGGGGAAGGAGAATAGGAGAGGCAAGCAAAGGCTCTAGCCTATGAGGCTCTGAATCCCTCCTATTTATAGAGGTCCCCTATCAAACCCTAATGGATCCTCCCATAGTGGGTATTGGATTTGCATCCAATTACCCAAGCCTTTTAGATTAGTGGATCTCTATCCAATAATCTCTCATGGGCTCTTATTGGATCTCGTCCATGGAATCCAATAATTCAGGGGCTTATTGGATATCCAATAAGA
>LVTN01000766.1:12728-29295 GCA_001649415.1 Musa itinerans
TTACATGTGCAGGATTAACTATGATAGAATAGCATGAAGCAAAATGAAGTCCCGAAGTCAAGATCGAGATCCCTTTGGAAGTTTGAGAGTTCGTTGGAAGTCCGGACGTTCGTTGGAAGTTCTAGCGGAACCAGCCAAGAAGTCTTGGAGCTTGCCAGAGAAGCTCATCGGAACTCACCAAGAAGATTATCGTGAAGTCTAGGAGCTTGCTGGGAGTCCGCCGGAACATTGTTGAGAGATCATCGGAAGTTCGTTGGAAGATCGTCGGAAGCTCGCCGGAAGAAATCGGACTTATCTTGCTCAGATTATGTCTTAGATTTCGTAGTTAGCATATAATTGGATTTGGATTTAGGCCAACCCAATTAGGAGCCAGCTAGGCCCATTTAAAGACTGTGTTGGGCCTAATGAGATGCCCAAACAGTGCTCCAAGAAGTCTCACCATCGTGGCATAGTCTTTGAGACTGTGTCAAGCGGTGGTACCGCTAGTCTGGGAGGTTATACCGCTCCTAGAAGGGTGCCAGGTGGTGGTACCATCAGTCTTGGTAGTGGTACCACCCAGCACTGCCCCCCAGGCGGTGGTACCGCCATATTGGGCGGTGGTACTGCTCAGGGCAGTGTTAGTGTCTATACCGCTCCTAGAAGGGTGCCAGGTGGTGGTACCATCAGTCTTGGTAGTGGTACCACCCAGCACTGCCCCCCAGGCGGTGGTACCGCCATATTGGGCGGTGGTACTGCTCAGGGCAGTGTTAGTGTTAGACGGACACTAGGCGGTGGTACCACCTGTGCCCAGGGAACCAGGATGAGATGTTGTTAGGATCCAAGTTTGAATCAACTTGAAGCCTATAAATACCCCTCTCATCCCTGGTTAAAACATACAAGCACAGAGAGTTTAAAAGTGAAGAATCACTGTAGAAATCTCTTGTGAGAATCCTCCTCAAGTCTAAGTGTTAAGACAGGAGTGAGTTCTTGTAAGGGTTGTCTCCTAAACCCGTGAAAAGGAGAAGAGGGGTGCAAGGAGTTTGATCTTCACCTTTTAAAAGAATATCAATAGTGGATGTCGGTGGCCTCGACGAAAGAGGAATCGAATGAGTGGATGTAGGTCATGACGACCGAACCACTATAAAATTATCGTGTTCTTTGGTTTGCATTTTACTTTGAGCAATTTATCCTTACTGCAAACCTCTTTAATAGCTTACTGCCTTCAATACTTTTCCGTACGCTTTCAAGCTATCTCAACGTAAACAGATTTTATCATACAAAAGTTTTTGAAGATGTATTTTACTACTGCACTAATTCACCCCCCTCTTAGTGCCGACCCCGACTCTCGATCATAACAATTGGTATTAGAGCCTCGTTTTCTAATTTGGTTTAACACCCAAATAGAAATGGCTCTTTTCGGCTTTCAAGAGGGTCACTCTCAAATTCGTCCTCCCTTTTTCATTGGAACGGACTACACTTATTAGAAAACTCGAATGAGAGTTTTCTTGCTTTCTATTGATTTAAATTTATGGAATTTGGTCAAAAATAGATTTCAAAAGTCTGCTCTTCCAATGAACTATTAGAATGATTTGGAGAAGAAGGCTTTTTCTCTAAATGCAATGGCTATGAATACCTTGTTTTGCGCCTTATATAGAAATGAGTTTAATCGTATTTCTACTTGTGAAACGACTTTCGATATTTGGCACACTCTTGAAATCGCACATGAAGGAACTAGCAAAGTTAAAGATTCAAAAATTAATTTTTTATTGTATGATTTCGGGCTTTTTCGAATAAAGCCGAGCGAAACCATTGTTGACATGTACACCCGTTTCTGTGAATGTCGTCAATGGTTTAAAAGCTCTTGGCAAATGTTTTTTGAATTTTGAACTTGTAAACAAGATTTTGCGTCCTCTTAATAAGAGTTGGGATTCAAAAATAACGGCTATTCAAGAATCAAAAAACTTGAATCAATTTCCAATCAAAGAATTAATAAGGTCCTTAATGACCCATGAAATAACATGCAATGCACGTAAAGAACTTAAGAACCACCTTCCAAAGAACAGGAAGGATTTCGAACTTAGATTATTTGAAGACCACTCGAGTATAAGCTAGTGATGGTGAACTTGAACTACTCATGAACTTTAAAAAGTTAATGAAACAAAAATTAACAAACAAAATGAATGCAACTACTTTCTTTGAATGCAAGAAGAAAAAAGAACTGTGGGATGAATCGAGCTCCTACGAAGACAAAGGGAAGATCAACAAAGGCGAGGTGGCAAACTATGCCTTAACGGCTTTCGATGATGATGTAATTAAAATCCCCCTAATTTATTTCAAAATTACATGATGCTTTTCATGATTTATTTTTTTTTGTTTAGAATTATTTTTTGAAAATTACACATATAAAAATGTAATGAAAATAAAAAAAATTGGGACATTGCTAGTAATTTCCAAAATGATAATAAAAATTACATGTTTAATAACAAAATGACTTTGTTTAAAAATGCCTTATGCCCGATGAAACCATGATTGATGAATATGCTTTGTATTTAATGGTTTCTTTGGCTTGTATGCCTTATCATGATGAATGTTTTGAAAATAAATGTTTGTATCATACTTGATGATTTTTACGCATGAGGACTTGAAGTAATGAGTCAAAATCATATTTTTTTGGAATTATGTGTTACACTTTTTGATCTTGATGATTTTTTATCTTTCCATTTTAAACGTTGATATATGGTTTTGACATAAAAACAAATATTTGGGCATGCTAATATAGAGTCAATCACACAAATTGAAACTAAAGAAGTTTAAATATCTTTAAGAATCATTCAACATTATATTCAACAAAACCATGCTTAATGCCTTAATGAAAATGTAATGATGATTTGAAAGCATGCTTAACGAATTTATATTTTAAACTTACGCATGATAATTTTTCCAATCTTTTGAATGTTCTTTTTGGTGTTAATGAATGATGCATGGATTTGAAAGAAAAGAACATGCATGTATGAAATCAATCAATAAGTTGAAACAAAAGGAGAAAAGCATTTTTCTTGAAAATTCTTTTTCTCTATCTTATTGACTTTGATGAATCTATTTGATCATCTTTTTATGAATCTCTTGAAAATGATTTTGATTTGACAATTTGAATTTGAATGAGTTCTTATTCAAATCATGATCTTGATTTCTTGGAATTACGTGAAGTTTTTTTTTCAAGATATCTTCTTTGTACTCCTACAATTTTTATTGGTATTTTACTAAAGAGGAGATTTTCTATGTGAATCATAAGATTTCTTATGTATGAATTGAAATCTTTTTCTCCTACGTTTACTTTTCTGATTTACTAAAGAGAATATCTTTTTCGAAATTCATGACTTAAAATTTTATTTGAATATCTTTTATTATTTGATCTCCTAAGATTTCTCTTTGAATATTTAAGAGGAGATTTGTCTAAATGAATCATGGTTTCTCTTTGAATATTTTATAAATCAAGATTGTTTACTATGATTCTTTCTTTGAGTTATTTAAAACGAATCACAATATGTCTCTTGATATTCACAATTTATCTTCATTATTTATGCATCTCATCACAAAAATTCTCTTGATATTTTTTGTGTGATTATGCATGAAATACTCTTGATTTTATTTTGATGCATACAAATATGAAATTACGATCATGCATGGTAGGATGTAATGTAATTTGACTTTCTGATACCAACATGATTTGAATTATTTATGATTTGTATATCATATGATATGATTGAATCATTAAAGGAGATTGCTAGCTTGCACATTGCAAAAGAGAACAAAAAATATATATATGCTAGCTTATGAGTATCATGTATGATATGATGATTGATTTATTATCATGATCAAAATATTGATAAATGCTTAAGATTTTTTAATGTCTTAGTATCATGTATGAAATGGTCATAATGATGATTGATTTTTTTTTTTTTTGCATGAAAAAATGAAATGTAAGGTTTTGAAATTGTGCATGTCTTAATTTGAAACTATAATTATGCACAAACAAGATTGATACTTTACCTTTGTCATGCCTTGAAAATTATTGTAAAGGGAAAAAGAGATACAAAATTGTATTCTTCCCTTCTTTTTGACAATGACAAAGGGAGAGATAACTAGCTTACACAAGTCAAGAAAATGCAAAAACATGCTAGCTTGCTCATCTCAAAGGAGAAGCAAAGATTGTTAACTTGCATATTTTAAAAAGCAAAAGTTGCTTTCTTGGACATCTCAAATATTGCTAGCTTACATTTTTTGAAAATGATGTAAAAATTTGCTGGCTTGCATGATGTAGAACTTACTATCTTGAACATCACCAAGACATGCTAGCTTGCAATCTCAAGAGAAGCAACATTGCTATCTTACTAATCTCAAGAAACAAAGCATGCTCAACTTGCACATATAGCAAAATTTACAAACATGCAAAACTCAAAATTTTTGCTAGCTTGCATGATTATAAAAATGAAGATTATGTTTATTATGCTTTCGAAGTATATTTTACATGTGTATGATTAACTACGATAGCAAGGCATGAAGCAAAATGAAGTCCCGAAGTCAAGATCGAGATCACGTTGGGAGTTCGAGAGTTCGTCGAAAGTCCGGACGTTCGTTGAAAGTTTAGGCAGAACCAGCCAAGAAGTCTTAGAGCTTGCCAGAGAAGCTCGTCGAAACTCACCAAGTAGATCGTCATGAAGTCCAGGAGCTTGCTGGGAGTCCACCGGAACATTGCCGAGAGATAATCGAAAGTTCGTTGGAAGATCGCCGAAAGCTCGTCGGAAGAAACCGAACTTATCTTGCTCAGATTTTGTCTTAGATTTCGTAGTTAGCACGTAATTGGGTTTAAATTTGGGCCAACCCAATTAGGGGTCAACGAGGCCCATGTAAGGATTGTGTTGGGCCCAATGAGAGGTCCAAAAAGTGCCCCAAGAAGTCTCACCGTCATGGCATAGTCTTCTAGACTATGTCAGGCAGTGGTACCGCTAGTCTGGGCGGTTGTACCACCCCTAGCAGTGTACCAAGCAGTGGTACCGCCAGTCTGTGTGGTGGTACCGCCCAGCACTATAATATCCTTCATTTCTGAAATTTTTTTATGGATCCATTTATAAATCGGAGGTCCTATATGTAAATATGAAAATTTCAAGGACTAAACTATTAAGTTACAAAATAAAATAAAATAAAATAAAACCAAAAATTTCGGTTTTATCCCACCGCCTCCCACGCTCTCTGTTTCCCATGGGAAACAGAGAGCGTGGGAGGCGGTGGGATAAAACCGCCGCCCTTTTTCATTTGTTTATTACTGATGAAGATAACATGCTGGAATGTTCGTGGACTTAATAAGCTTGAGAAATGTCGGGAGCTCAACAGAATAATCAAGTCTGCCGAATGTAATATTTAGCTGCAGCAGCTAGGGCTGCAGCACCCCTGTTTCCTGTAGGAGGAAACAGAGGAGTGCTGTGTGGGGCGTTGGGGAGGAGAAAGGAAGAAGAAGAAGAAGAAGAAGAAGAAGAAGAAGAAGAAGAAGAAGAAGAAGAAGAAGAAGAAGAAGAAGAAGAAGAAGAAGAAATTGGGACTTTTAGGGTTCTTGCTTTAATCTTTTCACTTCGGGTCAAAATTATCAAAGGCAAGTGTTCTAATCCTATCCTACATATGTATTAGTCTCTGTTTTTATGTTCATTCAAAATAAACTGAAGGATTTCTCTGTAGGAACTGATATGTTTCCCCTTGGACATAGAACTACGGATTCTGAAAATATTTTCGGTAAACTGACCCCTGTATACTGTTCCAGCTATAATTTTTAGTACGAAATGCAGATTTGGGAAGAACTAAGTTTTTTTGAAAACAGACGCTTATATCTTTCTTTTGACATGGATTTTGTAGATTTTGGACACCGAATACTTACCCAAACATATGTTTCAAAAGAGCCTATAGACGCTGTAAAACAGGGTCCAAGATTTCTGATCTGTCAATACTAAAGTGCCTATAACTCCCTGTTGAAAATTCTGATTTGTACCAAACTGATTTTATTCGAAACTAGACTTGAAAATATTTCTTTTGATATATAGTTTGAAAATTTTGGAGTTTAATTGCCTACCCGATTATCTGTTGAATCCGACCCTATAAATTCTGCAAAACAGTGATTGTGTTTTTGACCTTGGGTCACCAAATCAAAAATAACTCCGTGTTGGGAACCCTGTTTCATATGAAATTTGTTCCATCAGAATATAGATTGGTATATGGTTCGACCATAGCTTCCTTATGGGTATTGGAGCATCATTGATATTCTGAAATATTTGTTTGCTGTGCCACTGGAATTCTGTCCGAAATCGAGCTTTGGTCGATTTCGCGCATTCTGTTCCATTCCTCTGGACATTTGAATTCGTCTAACCTTCTTATTGGAATTGGGCTAAATATGATTGCTTGGAATCCCCGTACACTCTTGTTTTCATCTCATTCCAAATCTGAATACATTTGTGAGAGATTTGTTCTTTGTTTCGTATTATCTCAAAAAGGCACATGCATGTTTTGTTGTTCCGCGTGTGTTTCCGACATATGCTACTTATTGTTAAACTGCCCTCTTGTACTCTGGTGTGTGGGATTGTCTGGACCTTTGCCAGAAATGGTAAAGGGTATGCGCTTGTTGCCCGCTATGTGGGGTCCCGCTCTGAGGGATAGTATGCGCTTATTGCCCGCTATGTGGGATATGCTTAGAGCCTGCGATGCTCTGTCGGCCCCTTCTGACTTCACCTAGACGTGGGTGGATGGAGCTCCCAGACGTGGGAGACTTTTGTCAGGTGGTCATTCAGAAATGGATGAATCACATTCTGACTGAGATCCCACTACACCTTCTATATGCTTGATATGACATCCAGAGTTTTGGTGAGTGGTTTCTGTTCATGCTCTGGATAAGAATGATATGGTTGCGACGTCAAGGACGACGTTTGAGCTTCTGTACGATATTTGTTTCTGATATGCTCTGAAATGCTTCATTTGTTATTGATATGCTTCGAATTATTCCATATGCCGATTGATATGCTTCGTGACATTTCATATGCCACTGATAAGCTCCGATATGATTCCTTTGTTACTGAGGTGCTCCAATTACTCTATGCCCCATCTGTCAGGAACCAAATATGTATGATTGAAAGGACAATTGTGATTATGCTCCTAATAATATTATGTCTACGAAATCGTATATATTCTGCTTTGTGTTTTGAAACTGTATCTCCTTGGAAATTGTACTATTTTGACATGGATATGTTAGTCACTTGCTGAGCTCTTTATGCTCACCCCGTTTGTTGATAAATTTTTCAGGATAGCGTATCGCTTGCTAAAATGTTAAGATTGGGCTGAGGTAGTGGAAAGTTAGAAGATTTTGGGCAGATCTTTGTTAGCATATGTGTTTTTGTTGTATAATACTACTCTGCATCTTATGAAATGTGACGATGTATCTAAACCTGTGGATTTTGTGTAAGATGAAGGATCCCTCATGTATAGGATTTTGGAATGTTAAGTTAAATTCATGTAATGATATGAATTTGTGGAAATCGTTGATTTGGTGACTACATAGACTTCCCCACTTATGAGTTTATGAGTGGTTATTATTTTGATGAGTTGAGTTCAGATTATGTGAATTATCGAGTGATGTGTGATATGTTTATGAATTGCACAGGGTTATAACCTTGTAGACTATAGAGGCGAAGCTCTGATCTGAACGTTTTTTTTTCTTAGTGACCTCAAATGTGTGTTTGGATCTTGGGTTAGTCGTAATGAAAATTAAAAATATTGTCGTTATTTTGTGGGGCGTGACAGGTTTTGGGTCGGGGATTCGGGCATCGGGCCAAGAATAGCGAATATTTCGCCAAGGACATCAGAGTTGCAGAGTCAACTAGCCGATTGGGCAATAGGCCGCAAGAGAGGATGATGCGCTGAAGAATCGGACGAAGCATCAAGGGCCCTATGACATGCTGGACAACTTGATTAATGCTTAGTATTAATTGTCTAGATCGAAGTGCATTTTACATGTTCAGGATTAACTGTGATAGCAAGGCATGAAGCAAAATGAAGACTCGAAGTCAAGATCAAGATCACGTTGGGAGTTAGAGAGTTCATCGGAAGTCCGAATGTTCGTCGGAAGTTCTGGCGGACCCAACCGAGAAGTCTTGGAGCTTGCCAAAGAAGCTCATCGGAACTCGCCAAGAAGATTGTCTTGAAGTCTAAGAGCTTGCCGAGAGTCCGTCGGAACATTGTCGAGAGATTGTCGGAAGTTCGTCGGAAGTTCGCCGGAAGCTCGCCGGAAGAATAGACATAGGGACTTGTTTAGCTTAGCAAATGTCTTAGGATTTCGTAGTTAGTACGTAATTGAGCTTGGATTTGGGCCAACCCAATTAGGGGCCAGCTAGGCCCATGTAAGAACTGTGTTGGGCCCAATGAGAAGCCCAAACAATTTCCCAAGAAGTCTCACCGTCGTGGCACAATCTTCGAGACTGTGTAAGGCGGTAGTACCGCCAGTCTGGGCGGTTGTACCACCCCTGTCAGGGTGCCAGGCGGTGGTACCACCCAGCACTGCCCCTAGTTGATGGTACCACCAGACTAGGTGGTGGTACCGCCCAGGATAGTGTTAGTGTCAAACGGACACTAGGCGATGGTACCGCCCAATGCAGGCGGTAGTACCGACCATGCCCAGGGAACCCGAGATGGAAAAGTTTTAGGCTCCAAGTTTGAATCAACTTGAAGCCTATAAATACCCCTCTCATCCCTGGTTAAAACATACAAGCATAGAGAGTTTAAAAGTGAAGAAACGCTATAGAAATCTCTTGTGAGAATCCTCCTCAAGTCTAAGTGTTAGAATTCTGTAAGAGATGAGTCAGTGCTTGTAAGGGTTGTCTCCTAAACCCGTGAAAAAGAGAAGTGGGGTGTAAGGAGTTTGATCTTTGCCTATTAAAGGAAGATCAATAGTGGATACCGGTGGTCTTGATGGAAGAGGAATCGAAGGAGTGGATGTAGGTCACGACGACCGAACCAGTATAAAATTACCGTGTTCTCTGGTTTGCATTTTACTTTGAGCAATTTATCCTTACTGTAAACCTCTTCAATAGCTGCCTTCAATACTTTTCCATACGCTTTCAAGCTATCTCAACGTAAATAGATTTTATTGTACGAAAGTTTTTTAAGACGTATTTTACCGCTGCACTAATTCACCCCCCCCTCTTAACGCCAACCCCGACTCTCGATCCTAACAATATGACTTATTGTGTACGAAAGTTTTTTAAGACGTATTTTACCGCTGCACTAATTCACCCCCCCCTCTTAACGCCAACCCCGACTCTCGATCCTAACAATATGACTTATTGATTATGGTTTAACATGTGATAAATAAAATCTAATTATTATTCTTAGAAATACATTTGGTTATTCACATATATATATTTGAAATTATGAAATAATATTTATCTTTCTCATAAAGGCATGATTAATATGTTATCATAATTATCATCTGAGTTTTTTCTTTTGCTGATTAATATTCAATAATTATTATGGTTGTTATTCTATTATTGAACTGCTTCAGCATGAATCAAGATAAATAAATTTATGAATATTATTTGTAAGTTATCTTCATAAGTTTTATCTGACCAATAGCTGCCAAAGTAGCCTAGGATAGTAGACTTATGAGATGTGAATTATAATAAAAGTCTTATCATTTATAGGATATTTTAAACTATATTTTATATTTTTGTGTTAGTCCTATAGCCACCAAAATGACCTAGACCAATAATCCATAAAATAAATTATAAAATTAGTCATAAATGATATTAAATAAAATAATATTCACAATGGCAACATGAATCATGATAAAGAAATTTGATGAATATTATTTATAATTTATCTTCCTAAGTTTTATTTGATCGGTAGCTACCAAAGTAGCTTGGGATGATAGGCTTATGGAATATGAATTACAATACAATACTTGTCATTCATGGGATATTTCAAACAATATTTTATTTTTTTGTATTAGTCCTACAGTCACCCAAGTGACCTAGACCAATAATCTATAAAATACATCATGAAATTGATCCTAAATGATATTAAATAAAATAATATTCACAATGGCACATATAATTAGGAGATTTAGATAATCCCAAAGGAGAATCTATTTCAAATAGTTATGTGATGGGATAGGATGATACTATTTTAGATATCCTTATAGTTTAGAGTTATATACCTAAAGGTAACAATATTATTCCACAAGGTTGGTATTAGTCCTTCATAAATGATTTTGAGTGAATACTAGATATGTCAATATTTCACCCAAAGATGAAATATAGATGATATCAATAGTTTATCATATTTTGGAAACTCAAAGCATTAATATTATATTATTACAGTGGTACTTCCTTCATTGTATTTTTGTAAATGTCCATATATTTTTTGGAATAAATGGCTTGAGCATATGCAAGTCGTACTAAGTAAGTGAGACCTTGATCAAATTAATTGAAAAGAACACAGACTTAATTACTGAAAGTTCTGTGAAATAAATAATTGAGGTGACTAAGTAGGAAAGGTCCGAAAGACTAAATTTTATGATACTTAGACTTCAGTACAATTTACAACTAGTGCATGAGAATATCTAATGATCAATTTAAATTTTCTGATAAGTCATTAGTTGACATCTTAAAATGATAGTATTTGAGGAATTCAATATTATAACCTCAATATAAATGATAAAGCTATAAGTTCAAGGCTCATAATATTTTGAGTACTACTCAGGGAGTAGGTAACACTAAAATAAGGATGAAGCGTAAGTCACCTGAGTTTATAATTATTATATAAACTCATAAAAGAATATCTTCATAATAAAGTATTACTTCTGTAGCAAAGAAAGTTATATATAAAAAAAACTATAAGATTTGATTTGAAATAAAAATGTATAAATATAACCTTTATATGGTTCAAATCAAATATTACAAAAATTATTTTTCTAATACTTGGTGGATTAATTTGATGCTTAAACATATGTTACCAATAATAGATATTCATTAAAAAAAATAAAGGGAGATAAAACCAAAAGAGAATGAGATATTCATCATTATAGGGAATCGTCTTAAAGTGAAAGCGATATTAGTTTGTATTTATCGCCTAGATCTAAAGATGATTCATTTGATAAATCTTGAGGATCCGTATTCTTATAATTCTAGGAATTTAGGTTCTTTACCTAGAATTGTTAGAATATTATTTTCCTTTTGGTTGTTGTAAACTTACTATGATTCAATAAAAATTAACCTTTGAATTATGTATAATAGTCTATACAGAATTAATATAAATTTTAAATTTATAATAGTCCTATAATTAAATATTAAAATAAAAAATAGTTTTATAAACTTCTTGAGATTATGCTTATATATGTGGGTCACTCTATGCTTTCGTCTCATTAAATAGAGACATTTTATCACCATATAGATAACCTGTTGAGATATGATTATATATATCTAATTCATGTAAAGTCTATGGCCATTCACACTCTTAAAGTGTATATAAATGAAGTCGGGAGACAATTAGATAGAAAAGTCAAGATCATCATATCTGACAAGGGTGATGAATTTTATGGTATTTATGATGAACCCAATTATAATTCTAATTCTTTTACTAGATTCTTGAAAAAATAAGGTATATGTGTTTAATATGATTTACTAGATGTGTTACAATAGAATATGATTATTGAAAGATATAATTGTACCTTTATAGATATGGTTAGGAGCATGATAGGTTACTCTTCTGTGCCCAAATCAATGTGAGAAGAAGCTCTAAGGACAACTATATATATCTTAAAAGGTATTCCTAGTAAGTAAATTACATGGCTTCTTTTAAGTTATAAAATAATAGAAAATCTAACTTAAGATATTTACATATTTGAGATTGTCCTATAGAGATAAGGATCTTCAACTCACATAAAAGAAAATTAGATTTAATAACTATTTCTGAATATTTTATTATCTATTCAGAAAAGTTTAAAGGGGTACATATCTTATTGCTCTAATCATAGTACGAGGACAATTAAATATAGTAATGTAAGATTCCTATAAAATAGCGAATTAGTGGAAGTAAAAATCTCGAAATTCAATTTTGATATAGAGGAGATACAAGTTGATACTTCTTTATTATTCGAGAGAATGTTGTTACTCAAATCATTAAATGATTTGATAAAAGTGAATAATAAAATAACATTACCAAACTTCCACATTATATTGATATCGTTGTTAATGGTCTTGTAAAACAACCATAATTGACAACCTTTGGAATATCTCAAAGGAAAAGGAATCCTATCATTTATGGCTATTATGTGGCATATATACAAGAATTATATTATGATATAGGAATCATAATGGATCTCTTATTATTTTCACATGTCATGAAAAGTAATATGATGCAATAAAAGAAGAGTTAAAATCAATAACTAGAATGGTATATGATAAATTTATCGAATTATCCAATAATTGTAAAAGAGTCCATTATATAAATGTGGATTAAAAGGATAATGTCGAACGATATAATGGTCAGACTTATGGTTAAAAGTTTTACTCATAAAGAATGTATCGACCTTAACAAGATATTTAGTTTTTAATGAACTCATTAAGAATCGTTATGATATGAGTGACTCATTATGAGTTATATCATAATGATATTAAAATAATTTTTTTTTTAAAGATCTAGCTTTATATGGGTTACTCTAAATGATTTACAAAGAAAATGAAAAAAATATAAAATTTGGTATGCAAATTCATGAATCCATTTATGACCTTAAACAAGCTTCAAGATAATGATATAAAGGTTCTTGATATCATTATTCAGATTAAAAAATACTATTGATTAGTATTTATATCACTAGGAGCAAGTTTATTATATTGGTCTTATATATGGATAATATTTTACTTTATCAATAGTGATCTTGGTTTATTACACTAAATCAATAAATTTGTCACTAAGAGTTTTAAAATGGTTGATATAAATAAGACATCTTATATTATTAATATTGAGTAATTCAAGGATAGACCTTAATGGTTGTGATGATTATCTTAGAAATGATATATCAACCGAGTCTTAAAAAGATTTAATATATAGCTTTGTTTAGTAAATCATAAAAGCAAAATTTTAGTCAACAGTAAATACTTTAAAATGACTTGAAAAGAATCAGATAAAGAAAATATTCTTAGTATATGTGCAATTGAAAGTCTATGCTCAAGCCGGTGTCGGAATAAATATTAGTTTTACAATTAAAATACTGTGTATATATTGGAGTTACTTAGAAGTAAAAACACTAAATAACTATAAAGAAAGTAATAAGATATCCGGAAGGGACAAAGGATTATATGCTCATATGTATGAAATTGTATCAGTTTGAAATGATTGTATTTTTCAGATGCTAATTGTATAAATTACCTCGATAATAGGAAGTCCACCTTAGGTTAATATCTATATCAATTAGAGGGGTAATTTATTATTATTAATAATAAAAGTTGATTTTGTAGCATGCTTTGAGGCCACTAATGAAACTTTTTTACTGCGAAATTTTATCTCAAGACTTGATGTAGTCAGACTCAATTGTCAAGTCATTAAAGATATTTTGTAACATTTCATTAGTTTTTTTCTCTAAAAATGACAAGTACTATTGTATCTCTATGCTTTATGGTATAAAGTACTTAATGGTTAGAGAATAGGAGTTTAGAAACATCCAATGTCATTTAATTACTTGATTTTCACTGTATTGATTATTGATCTATTCACTTAGGACTTACAATCTAAAGTATTTTGAAAGAACATGTTCTTATGATTGGGTTTGTGAGCAACCCATAAAGGATATGGTGATACATGTTTGAGTGGATACTATAATTGATATTCTTACTTACGTACTTAAAGTTATTTGTTTCTACTATCCTATTCATAATTATGTATGTACATATTATGGTTGAATGTGATGACATGATTGTTTTAACAAGACAAATTATATGGGTCATTTTGGACTACATTAAGAAAGACTAATAGTATTGTAGTACATAGAAGGAAGTGGAAGTGTGACACTAATGACATACAATCACTATGACTCATATTTGTAGTCAGACTTAATATAAATAAATTTTATTTATTTATTTTTTATTTTAAGTCTTTTTTGTATCTTACTAATTAATGGCCCAAATGGGAGAATGTTAGATTATATAGCCTTATTTAATTATGTAAGATATATTATAGATATGATTGGATTATGATTATGATTATTAGCCAATAGAAAAGAAGTTCATATTATAATAGGATTCCTTAGATGATGCCCTTGATGGGAGGAACTCTCCTAATAACTTATCTTATACCTTTTGCTCTCGCCTATAAATAAACAAGACCTCTAGGGGCTAAATAAACTCATGTCAATGTAGTTTAGAGATTAAGATTTTTCTCTCAGTCTCCTTAATCCATCAATCTAAGTGGTCTTGTGAAAGGATAAGAAGAGAGGAGAATGATCTAATTCTCCTTGTAGATTAATATCATAGATCCGATTATAGTGCGCATGTAGATCAGATAAGGTTTATTCTTCTGAACAACAATGAAAGGTATGCATCGTAATATTGTTAGATCTAATTTTATTTGATTTTAATCCTAACATAAAAGTTTTTTCGTATTACAGATAACATGATTAAAGATTTTATGCTAACAAAATCTATTTTATGAATAGTTTTTGATAATTAGTAGAAGGTGAAATTGAGAGGAAGGAGACGGGATGAACATCAAGCAATATCTGCGGAAGTGACACGAGTTCTTTGTGATAAAAAATTAATATGATATAAAATACATATTTTGGAATATGGATCTGCACTCACATGGTGGTGGAGCCGACGATGATAGCTTTGTTCCGTGGGTGATAATTTGTTCTTTGTTAAAACGAAAACAACCCACGTGTATAATATGACAAGTCGAATGAAGTGGGTCCTGAGTGTTCCCTCGTAATGCCTTTGCTTGTCTAAAATCCCCTACGCATCAGATCATTTATAAGATGACTTTGATTTGATTGAAAACAAAATTTAACAATAATACCAATCCAATTGATTTGTGTTTACTATTTTTATGCTGTGATGACCTCATGGTGGCTTGCTTCGAGATGGAACCAATAGTGCATATCTATCTCATTAGTGGGTTCTATTTTGACTTAATATTAACTTAAATTAATATATTAACTTAAATTAGCAAAAAATGACATCAATTAAGATTTTGACGAATCAATCACTCATCTAACACATATTTGAAGCTTTCAACATGTTATCCACTCTTTTTAATTGTTATTTAATTTTTTGATACTTCATTCAAATCTTTGGTATATCGTTTTATCCTTAAGCAAATCATCATATCCTTAAGTATATGAAATATGAACTTTTAGCATCTAGCACATCGACCAATCCTCTATTGGATATTGAATTTTTGGCATGATAATCTTTTGACACAATGTCCAACTCTATTACTCGGTATTTTTGGTCATTCGATAGTTTGAGTCTATAATTAAAGTATTTTTTGTTAGGAACGAGTTGGCACTAAGAGGGGGGAGTGAATTAGTGCAGCGGTAAAATTACATCGGTTCAAAAAATTCTTTCATACGTTGAAAGCCAATTTCAGAAAGATAGCTTGAAATTGAAAGCGTATGGAAGAGCGTAGTGGATGGAAAGCAAGTTTGCAGTAAAGGTAAATTGAACAAATAAAAATGTAAATCAACTTTATAGTGGTTTAGTCATCGTGACCTACATCCACTCAGCTGATTCCTCTTTCATCGAGGCCACTAGCATCCATTATCGGTCTTCCTTCAATAAATGAAGACCAACTACCTTTTATAGCTCTTTCTCCTTTTACCGGGTTTAGGAGATAACTCTTACACCCCTACTTACTCCTCTCTCAAACTATTCTAACACTTAGAAGAAGGAGAGGAGTTCACACAAGATTACTGCAGCATTTTTTTCTTTTACACTCTCAATTCTTGTGTGTTAACCAGGGATGAGAGGGGTATTTATAGGCTTCAAGTTGATTCAAACTTAAAGCCTATAAATTGTTGAATCTCGGATTTTGATGATGAAATCAATTGATGGGTTAATTGATCTAATCCATATTATTGAGTTAAGTATACAGGATTAACTACGATAGCTTGAGGACATAAAGCAAAATCTACCGAAGTCAAGTTTGATGGGTGTTCGAGAGTCTGAAGATTCATCGGAGATGCTGCTGGAACCAACCGAGAGGAAATCGAGGACTTGTCGGAGTTTTCGGAAGTCCACCGAAAAGATCGTCGGAGGTTTGCGGAGATCACCGAGAAGGCTCGGCTATTCGCTGAACTCGCCACAAGATCGAGAGCCTGCTGGGAGTCCGCCGGAAGAAATCCGAGGGTGTATCGGAAGTCCGCCGGAAGATCGCCGAAACAAGACTCGACGTTTGCCGGTTAAAAACTTGCTTAGGATTATGTTTTTAGCTATGTAGTTTACATGTAATTAGGGTTAGGATTAAGGGATAATCCTATATCCTGGTTAGGGGCCAACTGGGCCCA
>LVTN01000766.1:34767-51095 GCA_001649415.1 Musa itinerans
AAGTCTTTAGCAAGTCTTCTCTTCAATTGCTTGAGTGTTCACCTCCTTTCTCTTCAAAAATTTGTAAGAGTGTAAACCATTTGTAAAAGTTGTAAGAGGGGTGTTTGTCCTTCCCCTTCAAGAGATTTGCTAGTGGAAGTTGGAAGCCTCACCGAAGAAGGCTTCGCAAGTGGATGTAGGTCATTTGACCGAACCACTTTAAATTGGCGTGTCCATTGAATGTGTGAGTACTTACCTTTCTGCAATCGTTATCTACGCAACAGCAAGTTTCCGGTTTTTACTTTACTTAAGCTACTATCAAAACAAAATCTCCTCGCATTTTACGAAATCATTTTCGAACTTACAAGTTTTAATCCGCTGCACTAATTCACCCCCCCCTCTTAGTGCCGCTCCGATCCTAACATAAATGTCTCATCCCGAGTTTCCTAGGTATGGGCAATACCACCACCTATGCTGGGCGGTACCATTGCTAGTGTCAGTCTGACACTAACACTGCACTGGGTGGTACCACCACCTGACACTCTCTGGAGATTGTGTCTGGGCGGTACCATCGCCCAGACCGGTGGCACCACTACTTGACACAATCTCGGAGACTGTGCCACGATGGTGCCACCTCTTGGGTCACTGTTTGGGCCTTTCATTGGGCTCAACATAGTTCATACATGTGCCCAACTAGCCCTTAATTGGGTTGGCCCAATTCCAATCCCAATTATGTGCTAACTACGAAATTTAAGACATTTACTAAGCTAAACAAGTCCTTAAGTCTAGGTTTCTTTCGACGATCTTCCAGCGAACTTTCGACGATCTCTCGGCAATGTTCCAGCAGACTCCTAGTAAGCGCTTGGACTTCATGATGATCTTCTTGGCGAGTTTCGACGAGCATCTTTGGCAAGCTCCTAGACTTCTCGGTCAATTCCGGTAGAACTTCCAATGAAAGTTTGGACTTCCGACGAACGTCTGGACTTTCGATGAACTCTCAAACTCCCAACGAAATTGTATTCTTAACTCCAGGACTTCATTTTGCTTTATGTCTTGCTATCGTAGTTAATCCTACACACATAAAAACCCACTTCGATCTAGACAATTATTATAAAGCTTTGAATTATATTGTCCGGCATGTCATTAGGTCATCGATGCTTCGTCCGATTCTTCGGCGCATCGTCCTCTCTTGCAGCCTATTGCCCAATCGACCAGTTGACCTCTACAACTCCGATTTCCTTGGCGTAATTTTTGCTCTTCTTGGCCCGATGTCTGAATCCATGGCCCGAAGCCTTCTATCGATACGTCGATCGATCCTCCAACTTAACGTCCAATCTTCTGACATATTCCACAGCCCAATATGATTCTTTCTGCTTTAATTGTCTCTCCCTGATCGAAGCATCCTATGTCACTGAAAACGTAGATCAAATCATAAACACTTATTAATTGGTTTCATCATCAAAATCTGAGATTCAACAATCACTCCCTTTTTGATGATGACAACTGATTGATGACAGAGTTTAAACAAACTCCCCCTATCAATATGGCATATTGATAGAACTCTTGGATTCAAAAATCTAAGCAACATGTCATGATAAAATCATGCATAACATCAATATACTTCTCCCCCTTTGTCATCAACAAAAAGGAGAAGTTTAATTATCAAGTGTTTTAGATATACAAGTTCAAGTCATTACATAATAAACATAATTTCTAGTTTTATCATTATGCAAGCTAGCAATAATTAAATATGTGCAAGTTTAGCATGTTTGCTTTTCATGAGATAGCAACTTTTTGCTTCTCTTTATATTACAAGCTAACAATTTTTACAATATGAAAGTTTTACAACATACAGCTAGTATATTTGTTCATCTCCTTACAACATACATAATCACCAAATCATCATTAATTTTGAAAATGTGCAAGATTGTAAATTTTACAAGTTTATATTTTTGGTTGTTAAGATAGGCAAACTAACGATCTTCATTGATGTTCAAGATAGCATTTTCTTTTCTTTTGAAAAGTGTGATTTTTTGCTTCCTTTGCAAAATGCAAGTTAACAAAATTTTATATCATTTTATAACATGGAAGCTAGCAATTTGGCAAGTGTTACTTCTCTTTGAAGTATAAAGGTTAATAAGTTTTTGAAAAAGAATGCAAGATAGCAAGCTAGCAAGATAGCAATGCATCATTTTAGAATATGCAAGCTAGCAAATTTTTTATATCATTTAAAATAAAATGTAAGCTAGCGATATTTGAGATGTTCAAGAAGGCAAATTTTGCTTCTTGAAATATGCAAGTTAGCAATCTTTGCTTCTCTTTTGATATGTGTACATTATCAATTCTTTCTCCCCCTTTGTCATTGGCAAAAAGAATGGAAGAATACAATTTTATAATTCTTTTCCCTTTACATCAATTTTCACATCATGAGAACAATAAATTTGCATTATAAACATAATCTCATGTTTTATCATTCAAGCTAGCATAAAATTTTTGTTCTTTTTTGCAATGTGCAAGCTAACAATCTCATTTTTCTTTTACAATAATGATTCAATCATATCATGTGATATATAAATCATAATTGTTTCAAATCATGATGGCATCAAAAAGTCAAATTACATTACATCTTACCATGCATGATCATAAATTCTCATTTGTATGTATGAAGAATATCAAGAAAAATTAATTGGGTGATGAAATAAACACTTCATAAATACAAGGAATTATACATAAAAATCATATCTTGAAGTATAAGATCATGTGAATGCCAAAAGACATGATTCATATAGTAAATTTCCTCTTAAATAAAATACCAAAAAAAAAATTGTAGAAGTACAAAGAAGAGATCTTGATTCAAAAAAAATCTTAAGTAATTCCAAGAGATCAAGATCATGATTTGAATAAAACTCATTCAAATTCAAATCATCAAATCAAAATCAATTTTAAGAGATTCATAAAAAAAAGGACATAGATAGATTCATTAATCTCTCCTTTTTAGATAAATAATAAGAAGAAACATAGGAGTTCAAAATCAAGATGATGATTCATAAAAAATATCATAAGTTATAATCAAGAGAAAAATCATCATTTATCTTCAACTTGTCAAATCAAAACATATATCATTATTTAAAATGAAGAGCAAGATTTATCATAAAAATCATCAAGATCAATAAATCACAAAAATCATCATGTATAACTTTAAAATCTCATACATAAAATCATCAATCATGGTATCAAAATATTTAATATTTTCATTACATCATTATACATCATTAAATATACAATTGTCAAGTATGACACTTACACTATTTCATATAAGCATGCCTTTTTCATTTATGCCAAATCAAAACATACATCATTTTTAAGACCGAAAAAGTCACTTTCATTACCCTAAAAATCGATAATCCATAAATCTAAAGAATCATCATACATAATTTTTAAATATAAACTTATTAAGCATGATATCAAATCATTACTTCAAATTAAACATGATTTCATTAATCATAGAGCATCTTCAATCAAAATTGAGAAACAATATGATTAATCTTGTTAGGTGTAGAAGCATTAGATTTATATCTAACATTTTATTCTATTATTGCATCATTAAAACATCAAGCATGATTTCATAAGGCATTTTTAATCAAAATCATTTTATTTGTTTATCATAAAACATGTAATTTTCATGATTATTTTTAAAATCACTAGAAAGGTAAGCATGATCCAATTTTTGCATTTTTATTAAATCATATTCAAAAAATATATATATAATTTTCTTAAACTAAATTAAAAATAATTCATGAAAAATATTAAGTAATTTCAAAGTAAACTAAGGGGATTTTGATTACCTCGTCGTTGAAAGCCATTAAGGCGTAGTTTGCCACCTCGCCTTTGTTGATTTTCTCCTCGTCTTTGGATGAGCTCGATTCGTCCCAAAGTGCTTCCTTCTTCTTGCGTTCATAGCAAGTAGTTACGTTCTTTTTAATTTTATTTTTATTCTTTGATTTTTGTTTTTGGAACTTTTTAAGTTTTATTGTGAGGAGTTCAAGTTCACTATCACTTAAGCATATGCTCGAGTGGTCTTCAATTGTTCTAAGTCTGAAATCCTTCCTATTCTTTGGAAGGTTGTTCTCATATTCATTTTATGCCACATTGGTCATTTTGTAGGTTATTAGAGACCCGATAAATTCTTCGATCAAAAATGTATTCAAGTTCTTTGATTCTTGTATTGTCATAATTTTAGAATCCCAATTTTTAGAAAGTGATCGTAAAACTTTATTAACAAGTTCAAAATTCAAAAAACATTTGTCAAATGCTTTGAGACTATTGACGACATCAAAACGGGTGTACATGTCTCCAATAGTGTCGCTTGGTTTCATTCGAAAAAGTTTAAAATCATGCAACAAAAGATTTATCTTAGACTCTTTTACTTTATTCATGCCTTCGTGTGTGATTTCAAGTGTGTGCCAAATGTCAAAAGCCATTTTGCAAGTAGAAATCCGATTGAATTCATTTTTATCTAGGGTACAAAATAAAGCATTCATAGCTCTAGCATTTAAAGAAAAAGTCTTATTCTCCAAATCATTTCAATAGTTCATTGAAAGAGAAGACCGTTGAAAACCGCTTTTGATAATATTCCATAAATTCAAATACAAAGAACGCAAGAAAACTCTCATTCAAGTTATCCAATATATATAGTCCGTCCCATTGAACATGGGAGGACGAATGAGAGAAAAGCTCACTTAAAATCCGAAAATAGTCATTTCTCTTAGGTGTTAAACCAAATAAGAAATAATGAGGCTCTAATACCAACTATTAGGAATGAGTCGGAACTAAGAGGGGGGGTGAATTAGTGCAGCGGTTAAATTACATCGGTTCAAAAAATTCTTTCGTACGTTGAAAGTCGATTTTAGAAAGATAGCTTGAAATTGAAAGCGTATGAAAGTGCATAGTGGATGGAAAGCAAGTAAGTTTGCAGTAAAGGTAAATTGCATAAATAGATATACAAACTGAGTTTATAGTGGTTCGATTGTCATGACCTACATCCACTCCGTCGATTCCTCTTTCGTCGAGGCCACTGGCATCTACTATCGGTCTTTCTTCAATAGGTGAAAACCAACCACTTTTTACAGCTCTTTCTCCTTTTACCGGGTTTAGGAGATAACCCTTACACCCTCACTTACTCCTCTCTCAAACTATTCTAACACTTAAAAGAAGGAGAGGAGTTCACACAATATTATAACAACATTTCATTCTTTTTCACTCTCAATTCTTGTGTGTTAACCAGAGATGAGAGGGGTATTTATAGGCTTCAAGTTAATTCAAACTTAGAGCCTAAAAATATCTCATCCCGGGTTTCCTGGGTACGGGCAGTACCACCGCTAGTGTTAGTCTGACACTGACACTACATTGGGCGGTACCATCGCCCAGTCTGGCGGTACCATTGCTTGACACCCTATACTGGGTGGTACCACCACCCAAACTAGCTGTACCATCGCTTGACAGCCACTCGGAGATTGTGTCTGGGTGGTACCACCACTTGACATAGTCTCGGAGACTATGCCACGACGGTGCCACCTCTTGGATCATTGTTTGGGCCTTTCATTAGGCCCAACACAACCTATACATGGGCCCAACTGGCCCTTAATTGGGTTGGCCCAATTCCAATCCTAATTATATACTAACTATAAAATTTAAGATATTTACTAAGCTAAATAAGTCCTTAAATCTAGGTTTCTTTCAACGAGCTTTCGGCGATCTTTCGGTGAACTTCCGACGATCTCTCGGCAATGTTCCAACGGACTCCCGGTAGGCTCCTGGACTTCACGATAATCTTCTTGGTGAGTTCCGATGAGCTTCTTTGGCAAGCTCTTGGACTTCTCGGTCAGTTCCGGTAGAACTTCCGACGAATGTCTGGACTTCCGACGAACTCTCGAACTCCCAACGAAATTACGTTCTTGACTCCGGGACTTCATTTTGCTTTATGCCTTGCTATCGTAGTTAATCTTGCACACATAAAAATCCACTTCGATCTAGACAATTATTACAAAGCTTTGAATCATGTTGTCCGGCATGTCATTAGGTCATCGATGCTTCGTTCGATTCTTCAGTACATCGTCCTCTTTTGCGGCCTATTGCCCAATCGGCCAGTTGACCTCCGCAACTCCGATTTCTTTGACACAATTTTTGCTCTTCTTGGCCCGATGCCTGAATCCATAGCCCGAAGCCTTCTATCGATACGTCGACTGATCCTCCGGCTCGACGTCCAATCTTCTGACATGTTCCACTGGCCCAATATGATTCTTCCTACTTTAATTGTCTCTCCTTGATCGAAGCATTCTGCGTCACTCAAAACATAATCAAATCATAAACACTTATCAATTGGTTTCATCATCAAAATCCGAGATTCAATATTTTTTGCATCACTTATATTAAAATCATATTAATTTATTAAATTTATTAATTTATTTTATCATTAAAATTTAGAATTAATACTCATCCCAATAGAATGGGCTCAAGTCATACATATTAAAAACTAGATTGATTGCTAACCCATCCAATAACTCCAAGCGATAAATATTTGGCTGGAGCTTTTTTTAACTTGACATGGTCTAAACTTTTTTTGCTTAAGTTCACTATATGTCCCCGAAAGTAATCTATTTTTGAAAGATAAACCATGACAAAATCACCTTTTTCAAACCTTTTATACCCCACATCTGCCTTCGAGTTGTAGAGTTAGGAAGTTTGTCTCAATTATTCATGAACTTATCATGAATGGTCTTAATGTGGGCAGCAAACTCCTCTGCATTCATGCTAACAGGTGACTGATTTATAGGTAAAACTAAGTCCACAACTTGATTAAGTTTTTTTTTGCCATAAACCACTTCAAATTGAGCTTTTTTTTATTGATCTGTTAGATAGTTATTGTAGGCAAATTTAGCTTCAGAAAGAATGAACTTCCATCTTTTAGGATTTTAGCCAACCAAGCTTCTTATTAAATTCTCAAGTGAGTGATTTATCACCTTAGTTTGGCCATGGATGATAGGCATTAGAAAACTCTAGTTTAGTACCCACAAGCCTCCAAAGTGTCTTCCAAAATTGATTGACAATTAACATATCTTAATATGAAGTAATAGACCTTTGAACTATAGAATTACTTATTTGAATAATAAATTGGACACCTGAGAGGCATCACGAGAATTTTTGTAAGGTAGGAAGTGAGCCATCTTTGAGAATCTATCAATAACCATTAAGATGCAATCATACTCATGATGTATTTTAGGCAAACCAAAAACAAAATCCATTGAGACATCCTCCCAAGGAGTATTAGAAATAGGAAGGGGCTAGTATAAACTAGTATTATGCACTACTCCTTTGTCCTTTTGATAAATATAACATCTTTATACAAAGCAAACAGCATTCTGTTTCATATTAGGCTAAAAGTACTTTCTTTAACAAATGCTTCTATTTTATCTTGCCCAAAATATCCTCCAAGCCCACCACCATGCAATGCTTTCATGATAAATACTCATAAAGAACCTTCTAGCAAGCAAAGCTAATTTCCTTTGAAACGATAGCTATCCATGAGTGTAATCTTTATTTTTTCCTACTCCAACATTTGTAAGACTTTAGAGAAGAAAGGGTTAGTTGTATACGTGTTTTGGTGAAAGATCAAACCCAACAATCTCAAAAGAAAGAGTGCTCAATAAGCTATATTTCCTATTGACATATGCTACCTTATTACATGAACCAACCTTATGGTTCAAAACAAAGCTGAAGTTTCCAAGTAAGCAAACATTTTGCATGCCGAGTATTAAGCTTCTTTTATACCTTGAGGAACCTTAAATTTTGATGGTCTGAATAAAGAACAAACTTCACTCCAATAAGATACCATTTTCAATGCCACAAGGCTTAAATTATGTACCATATACAACTCTGTCATATGTTGAATATGTCAACATAGAGTCATTTATTTTCTTACTAAAATAAGCAATTTCTCCCCCTTCTTACATTAGGACACCCTTATTCCAATGTAAGAAGCATCACACTCAGATATATTATTTTATCTATCACATTGGAATTCACAACCAAATGTGTCTCCACATCCAATCACCACGTAAGCCCCCTATGTAGTAGAGGATAAGTTGGTTCATTTGAGAGAATCTTTTCTATGATCATAACTAAATCATGTTATGCATGAACAGGCTCTAAGATCCCTAGAATAAAATAAGTGATGTGACATAATTTAATGTTCTGTCTATTCCACTTCCTTATTTCTAGTGTAGAAATACATTCATTTCCTCTGCATCGATCCCAAAAATAGTCTTGAAGAAGTAGAGCAATGCTAATGCTAGTGTTTGTATAAGTCTTTTCTTCAACAATTTGAAACTTTCTTTAACTTTGTTGCTCCCTATAAACTATTTGTTCCTCAAGACATCCATCATAAGAGCAACAATGGTGCTAAAATTTTTAATGAACCATTGATAAAATGATATCAAGCCATGAAAGATTTAAATATGAGTGAAATTCTTAGGTGTAGGCCAATCAAGAATAGCCTTCATCTTTTTCATATCCATTTGGAAGCCACCTGCAGTTACCATATAGCCTAAAAATGTAATTTTATTATTCATGAAATAACATTTTATGATATTATTATATAACTGATTGTTATGGAGGACATCCAACATATTTTTTGAATACTCTAGATGATATAATTTCTTTTGACTATACACTAAGATATCATCAAAAGAAATAAGAACATACTTTCTTGTGAACCCTTTCAAGGCTGGAGTCATCAACCTTATAAAAGTGCTAAGGGCATTGGTACGTTAAAATAGTATGACAAGTTATTCATCCTCTTTAATTTTAAAAGTCATCTTTTTTTTAACACTCGGCATAATATGAATTTAGTAATATGAAGGTCAATTTTAGTTAGACCCTAGCACCCACAAGAATGTTAAATATGTCATCAAGATGGGGGATTAAAAATCTATACTTCAATATTATTTTGTTCACAGCCCTACTATCTGCATCCTACATGTTCCATTCTATTTTGGTGTTAAAAGAGTCAACACCCCAAAAAACTGTGATTCTTTGATCAATCCTTTGGATTGTTAAATCTTTACGTATCTTTGTAATTTAGCATGTTCTTTTGATGATATATGATAATGAAAAATTTTAAAAAGTGTAGCACATGGAATGAAATAGATCTAATGTTGGATATCATGAAGAGGGGAGGGGGTAAACTAGTTGAAAGGTCAACTAGAGCCAACCCTTCAAACTGGTCCATCATAATTTTCACTTCTTCTGGAATCTCCTTAGCTTCCTTTTTGTCATCTCCCATAGCCACCAATGTATAAATAATATCCCTTCCTTGTAGGACTACTCAAACTCTTTGTAACTTATCAAACTAACTAAATTGTCAAATTGTACAGTGGTAGGAGCTTCTTTTAATGGCTGCAAAAAAAAATCTCACTCCATTTTTAACTAAAGAATAAGTGTTCTTTCTCTTATCTTAGTGATTTTTTTGACCAAATTACCATGGCCTACCAAGAAATAAATAATATGCATCCATAGGAAGTACATCGAAATAAAGTTTATCTTCATATCTCCCAATAAATAGTTTGACTTTGCACCTTTGAGATGCCAAGATCTCTCTACCTTCTTGAACTATGAAACCTTACCTCCCAATAGAGAGTTTCACCTTGCACCTTTGAGACACCAAGATTTCTCCACCCTTCTTAAACTATAAAATCTTTTATGGCTTTCGATGATGTGCAGATGTAAGCTTCAGTTTATTCACCATAAGCTTTGAAACTATGTTCTCTATACTACCAAATTCAATCATTATAAGATATTTCTTATCATGAGATAAACAATACATCTTAAAAATATTTTTTCTCTATCATTGATCATCTTCTCCACTATCATGATATGTTGGATAGACTTCTTCGATGGTACCTTTAGGTTTCTTGTTATAGATAAGCTCATTATCCTCTCTTTTAGGTTTCTCTTTTATAAAATTAACTTCAACTTTCTTTATAAGACACTTATAAGAACGGTGGCTAGTTTTACTAATTTGAAATATTTGGTACTTAAGAAAAACTACCCTTTTGTTGATTTTTATTTCTTTCCCTAACATGTGAGTTTTGATAATCAGATGTTGCACCTTTCTTTCCTTAGAATATCTTTTTTTTTTCCTTTGTAGTTTTAGAGTTTTTGCACTTCTTGAATAGTCCTCGTTTGCTTTTCTCTTCAGTCTTATGTATCATTTGATAAGCCTTCTCAAGAGAGTGAATAGAATGCATCAAAAGTTCACCATGCAAGTTGAACTTCAGCCCACTTAAGTATCTAGCCACAAGTTGATTATTATTTTCATTCAGCTAATTTGACTCATTAGCTTGTAGAAATGCTCGATATAATCAACAACATATTGGTCATTCTTTTGGGATAATTGGTGAAATTATCAATAGAGAGTTTGAGAGTACTCTAAATGTGGGAACTTCTCTTCCAATTATAGTTTTATTTTATTCTACGGGCGAACCCATAGAACACCTCTTCGCTCAAGTCCCCATTGATATTCTTACTATCAAATTATGTCCTTTAGTTTTGTTGCCACAAACTGCACCTTCGAACCTCAATAAGATTTTTTCACTCAAAGAGTGCTTTCAAAGAGACAATCCCATCTTAATATTCATTGGGATTAACTATGCTTGCAAACTCTACTAATACTTCTATCTATTCCTTCAAGAGCTCTCATCAATTGGTTCATGGCCCAATGATCACCAAAAGTCATAGTAGAATTAGAAGAATCAGTTGCATCATTACTATGCTCACTTCTTGCACTATTAAATTACTTTGGTAGCTTCTAGTAAGATTAACTAAAATTCTTCGGAGGAGATTAGTTAGCATCTATCCAAAATCTTCATATTCTTAATAGAAGAGATTAATCATAGGAAACACAATTTGAGTTTGACTAACTATTTTCAAATCCAAATATGATTAATTATTTTATCATAATTAATTGAAAAATATGAAAGATTCAATTACTCAACAAAGGCATTTGGCTGAAATTAAAGTAACACTCTAATTTAGGAATGAGAAATTAAAGTAACAAATATTAATCTTAAGCTGAAATTAATAATAATATACTCATCAGACTCTTATAAGTCAATCTTAATTTTATCTACATTCGATGTGAAATTAATCGGGGGTATTACATAAATACCACTTGGTGATAATATTTATTATATGCGAAGAAACGTTTAAGATGAGTGCTACTGTTGCACTGAGAATGAGAAGATTGGAGAAACATATCGTGTTGTATATGAATGAGAAGGTTGGGAGATTATGTAATGAGGCTATGATAAATGGCTATGGATGCAAGGAAATTGAACTCTTTGATCGAGCCATAAAGGTGACATGGTGATATGACAGGATGAAAACAAAGAACAAATGCACAGCTCCTTGTTTTAAACGCAGTAAGCTTGTCAGTAGACTCATTTTTAACTTTCAAGAAGAATAGAAACCAACGTATCTCGAGGATTAATGCAATTAGCTGTTGAGCGGAACTTTTACACCCAATTTATCTAGAGAAGTTGCCACTAATATGTTTTTACCGGATTACACCCTTCTATTCAAAATTTACTAAGGGGCATCTTTTTATTAAATGGAAAAATATACCCTTGTTCATTATAAATTACGACATGATTTTGGAGGATCTTATTTGATACATATTTTTTTTCCTAGGGAGATTGATTTTGTTAAAAAAAAATCCGATTTGTGTTTTTCTTATTCACTCTGATTCAATCTTTCCCCTTTTTATTATTTCCCTATCCTCTATCACTCCACTATCATCACCCTTCGTGGCTGCCCCTTTGTTACATTTGTCCGTCTTTCTTCTACTCAGTTGCTCCTCCATTGTCACTTCCTTGTTTTTTTTTTTTGTCCTCCTACTCACTACTGACGTTTTATTCTTTTTTTTCTCTATTTTTTATTTCATCATCACTCGGACCATCATCATTTCTTCTTTCTTCTTCTCCTCCCCTATCATCCTTTATCTATTCTCTTTCTCCTCAATTTAGCTCAGGTCTGAATTTGACAAATCCAAAAGACTCAAACCTTGACTCAAATTGAGAGTCCTATGATTATGAGTCTAAGATTCCCTTGTGGGATTAAAAGTTAGATTCTGGTTGAGACTTCTACTCTAGTTAGAAGTTTTCCTCACTACAACTATAAGTCAAAGAGGGTCATTAACCATAAAGAAGAAATAAAAAGAGAGGGAGAGAGATGATAAAAGAAAGAAATATTAAGAAGTCACGCTTATATTTCTCAAAAAGTTCAAGCTATTGCTTATTGTTCGAGAAGTCTTTTTTATAGTTACATAATTAGTTTTTCTTTTAAGAAGTAATATAGATTATTTTTTTCTTCTTTTAATGTCCCTATCGATCCTCCAACAATAAATCTACTCCCCTTTTTTCTACTTTCTTCTCTCTTCCCCTTTTTCTACTCCGCCTCTCTCTTATTCTTCTTTCTTTTCTTCTCTCTTCACCTTGTTATGCTCCTCCTCCACCTCATTATCGCTACCCCTTTGCCTCTTCTACTCCTCTTCGAGTCTTCCTCTATATTGATATTATGGATATGCTTACGAGAGCTTTATATTTGTTTGATGAAATAGTTCAAAAAAGCTTCAAGCATACTAATTTCTAAAAAATCCTTAAATTATTATAAATTAAAAATATTAATGGATTCACAATTTCTCATGCTTTCCTTACATGGTGCAAGATTGAAATGATTTGAATAAACTGTTTTCATTACATTTGAAAATAAACTAAATTTCAAAGAGGAGAAGGGGGAGGGAATAATGCTAAGTGTTGGCCTCAACCAATTCATTGAATTGGCACAGAAGGTTTTTGAAAACAACTTATTTAAAATAACGATACACCCTTTGGTAAATTCTGAATCCAGATATTTCACCCAGGAAACACATATTAGTAGGGGCTTTTATGAGTAGATAAGAGGTCCGTTTCGTGTTGGATCTCTTATCTACTCATAAATGTCGTAGCTGGATAGCAGTCTGTCTGATGGTGGCAAGGGTCAAATCTTTTGATGATGCAGTGGGTACACAGTCACACTTAGATGAATTCATTCGAACAAAGCAGACCATGAGTCGATGGATGAACACACACTAATACGATGGATCCTTCATATTTAGTATCAGATACAGTAACATTATTTATGTGACTTCAAGCAACCGGCAACAAGCCGTAACAATCATCTACTTGATGAATTCCATGACCCAAGTGTTCGCAAACACATGAGAAGCTTTGAACCCGGGGAACCCGGCTTCCGTTTCCAAGGCCTTGAACTCCTTCTCAGTCCTCTCTTTCCCACCAACGCAGTAAACCAGCATGGCAAGATCCAATTGAAAGACAGCTTGAGAATTTGCAGTCGGCTCTGGGACTGCTGGAAGCACATGTTCTACCACAATTATCTTTCCATGTTGTGGCAACGCTTTCCAACAGTTTTTCAATATTTTCATACAGTGTTCGTCGCTCCAGTCATGAAGAATCCACTGCAAGTTTTGAACTTGCTCAAGTTTAGCTTTCTCAACACATATAAAAAACACGACTTAATTGTACAATCAAGGTTGAGTTCTTCGTTTAGCGGGATTTGCACTGAAATCCATAATCATTTTGAAATAGACCCTGATGAACGATCACTTGTGCCAATCTAATTCTGTGTTGATTCTGTCACTAATTTTTTTAGTGATAATTTTTCAAGTCCTAATGACAATATTTGTTCGTGACTAATGGTTCTTTTTTTTTTTTTTAGTTTCTCATACAACAAGAATGAAACGATTGGGATTTATGGCTTGGGACGGAAGACATATAATTTGAGATCATTTTGAATAATTTGTGATTTAAGATGGTTGACCCTAACTTTCTCAACCATTCTTTGTTCTTTTTGACTTTTGTCCCTTAGTCCACGTTATAGCGTTGTTAGTTTATGAAGAGGGCTTTTTGTTATCATATGAGTTGTACCTTTTGTTTTTTAAGCTTCAACGATGAATGTATTAAGAAAAATAGAAAAAGAAAACAAAGAGCAAGGTCAGCCTATCGGATATTAAGCCAGAAAGGATGAGAAGTCCTGACCTTCAAGAACACAGCGTCTCCGTTCGGAACAGTTTGGAACATGTTTCCGTGGACGTGTTTAACACCTGCAAATAAACCATGGCATGCCATCAACGTAAGCCCAAATATATAACGATACAATAATAATTCTTCTTTTTCTTTATAGGCAGGTTTCTGTTTACGATGGAAGAAAGCGATACAATAATAATTCTTCTTTTTCTTTATAGGCAGGTTGCTGTTTTTGATGGAAGAAAGCGGAGACCTGGCAGGGGCTTGGCACCGGAGATGACATGGGGCATGTCGTAGTTGATGCCCTTGATGTGTGCGTGCCTGGAGGTAATCATCTCGAGGGTGGCACCGTCGTTGCCACCGACATCTACGAGCACCTCCACGTCATCGAAACCACCATAGACGCGGAGCAGATTGTTGACGATGACGCTGGAGTGGCCCCTCATGCCAGCGTTGAACACCTTGTTGAACCGTGGATCTGTGCCTATGTAATCAAACACCGGCATCCCGTAGGCGGAGTTCAGAGGGACGACTCCCTCCAACACGGAATCCTTTAGATAGTACCTGCCATCAATCCTTCTCAGTATTTTTGCTCGGCAAATGAAAGAAGAAAATATATCAAGAATTAATGGTCTCAACTCTATGCTTCGCCTTCTAAATTACCATGCATCCACGAAGACCTTATCCTGATGCACCAATGCCATATCAGCCAGTGACACACCGTCTTCGTTCTTTGTCAGGTACTTGCAGATGGGAGCCGCGCCGTACCTCCTCAAAGGATGGCCATCCGTCCCTGTGTGGACGGTGCTGCAGCTGACGACTCTGTTAGCCGCGAGCAAGCGGAGTATTCGGTCCACCGTGGTGGCTGCCTGCGGGTTCTTGGCCGGCAGCCGGGCGGCGATCTCAACCGGGCTCAACGAGGCGTCCTGGCCGGCCTCCACGATGATGTCGAGGAGCCGGAGCTCGATCGCGGCTTTAAGGGTGAAGGGAAGGACGCAGCTGCTCACCAACTGCAAGGCGCGCGCGCCTGCCTCCTCCTCCTCCTCGAGCGTCGGCTGCTGAATGTTATTGGTGGATGCCATACTACTAGTTAGCTAAGGTTGCAGAGGAAATGATGGAGTATGAGACGAGGAGGAAGGCTACTTAGCTTGGAGTGTTGGAGAGGGGGGGTGTTTTCGTTGGGATTTATAGAGTGAGGTTCCTCTCTAACTGTAGCGTTAGTTTCATCCATGGGATAAATAATTGGAGCGGATCCCAATTCATGATTATGGATCTCGCGTTCTGATTCCGTGATCTTTCTTGTTTATCTCACGTGTTCAATGTTTTGCTCGATCAAGTGGAGTCACCAGTGCGCAACGATTTTGTTGTTCTTCCTTTCCAAGTCACGTAGCTAGATTATATATATTTTCTACCCATCCTCCGTTCTCATTGTATAATATTATCAGTACATTTTGGTATTATTTTCTATAAAAGTTTAATTATTCTCGGTCCTCTTTACTATTGATAATTTTTTACTATTAACAATCACTTAAAAAATAATAAAATATAATATTAAAAAAATTTAAAATATGATTGTAAATGGTAGTAAAAGGTTATAAATAGGAATTTTCTTTCCAACACTATACTAGATATAGAATTATATAATACATAAAAGTATGTCTCATTGAACTCTTTTGCTGCCGCCATAGAGTTTATCAGTATTGGATTGAGAAGTATGCTTTGCAATTTTTGAAAGACATGTTATTTGGAGGATAAAGAATTTATGTTAGAAATTTTTTTTTATTAAAACAACAGAGACACCAAACGTCTCTTTCTCGCCTTTGGTTTTTTTCAGTTGAGCAGCTATTGCATGATATAATCCTTTTTCTTCTCAAATTAAATTATATTTATCAATATGAATGCCATGTTCACTCGTAGAACAAATGATTGAAAAGGAAAAGTGGCAGCAGTGGGACTTTTCAATCCTTTTTCGATTGTTTGACACAACGTTTGTGACACAACGTTTGCGCCATAACCAAAAGAAATTGAAGAGGAATTCTGCATAAACATAAATAGCATCTTCTTGATTGAATCTAGACATGTAACCTTTAATTGGAACAATTAAGAGTTCTTGTTGAGACCAGTCTTAAGAATATGGTGATGGACGGCTTCGTAGAAATGGTATCAAAAGACGAAGAAAGCAGTGACGGTGGAAGTTTTTTCTCACGTTTC
>LVTN01000766.1:53561-98352 GCA_001649415.1 Musa itinerans
AAAAAGTTCAAGCTATTGCTTATTGTTCGAGAAGTCTTTTTTATAGTTACATAATTAGTTTTTCTTTTAAGAAGTAATATAGATTATTTTTTTCTTCTTTTAATGTCCCTATCGATCCTCCAACAATAAATCTACTCCCCTTTTTTCTACTTTCTTCTCTCTTCCCCTTTTTCTACTCTGCCTCTCTCTCATTCTTCTTTCTTTTCTTCTCTCTTTCCTCCTCCGCCTTATTATCGCTACCCCTTTAACTCTTCTGCTCCTCCTCTTCGAGTCTTCCTCTATATTGATATTATGGATATGCTTATGAGTGCTTTATATTTGTTTGATGAAATACTTTAAAAAAGCTTCAAGCATACTAATTTCTAAAGAATCCTTAAATTATCATAAATTAAAAATATTAATGGATTCACAATTTGTTATGCTTTTTTTACATGGTGCAAGATTGAAATGATTTGAATAAACTGTTTTCATTACATTTGAAAATAAACTAAATTTCAAAGAGGAGAAGGGGGAGGGAATAATGCTAAGTGTTGGCCTCAACCAATTCATTGAATTGGCACAGAAGGTTTTTGAAAACAACTTATTTAAAATAACGATACACGCTTTGGTAAATTCTGAATTCAGATATTTCACCCAGGAAAAGCATATTAGCAGGGGCTTTTATTTTGTATAAATTGCCCAAGTTTTATTATCTGCACCTCTTTGTCCGTTTCGTGTTGGACGTCTTACCTACTCATCAATGTCGTAGCTGGATAGCAGTCTGTCTGATGGTGGCAAGAGTCAAATCTTTTGTGGGTACACAGTCACACTTAGATGAATTCATTGGAACAAAGCAGACCATGAGTCGATGGATGAACACACACTAATACGATGGATCCTTCATATTTAGTATCAGATACAGAAACATTATTTCTGTGACTTCAAGCAACCGGCAACAAGCCGTAACAATCATCTACTTGATGAATTCCATGACCCAAGTGTTCGCAAACACATGAGAAGCTTTGAACCCGGGGAACCCGGCTTCCGTTGCCAAGGCCTTGAACTCCTTCTCAGTCCTCTCTTTCCCACCAACGCAGTAAACCAGCATGGCAAGATCCAATTGAAAGACAGCTTGAGCATTTGCAGTCGGCTCTGGGACTGTTGGAAGCACATGTTCTACCACAATTATCTTTCCATGTTGTGGCAACGCTTTCCAACAGTTTTTCAATATTTTCATACAGTGTTCGTCGCTCCAGTCATGAAGAATCCACTGCAAGTTGTGAACTTGCTCAAGTTTAGCTCTCTCAACACATATAAAAAACACGACTTAATTGTCCAATCAAGGTTGAGTTCTTCGTTTAGCGGGATTTGCACTGAAATCCCTAATCATTTTGAAATAGACCCTGATGAACGATCACTCATGCCAATCTAATTCTGTGTTGATTCTATCACTAATTCTTTCAGTGATAATTTTTCAAGACTCAATGACAATATTTGTTCGTGACTAATGGTTTGTTTTTTCTTTTAGTTTCTCATACGACAAGAATGAAACGATTGGGATTTATGGCTTGGGACGGAAGACATATAATTTGAGATCATTTTGAATAATTTGTGATTTAAGATGGTTGACCCTAACTTTCTCAACCATTCTTTGTTCTTTTTGACTTTTGTCCCTTAGTCCACGTTATAGCGTTGTTAGTTTATGAAGAGGGCTTTTTGTTATCATATGAGTTGTACCTTTTTTTTTTTTAGCTTCAACGATGCATGTAGGTACTCGAAATATTAAGAAAAATAGAAAAAGAAAACAAAGAGCAAGGTCAGCCTATCGGATATTAAGCCAGAAAGGATGAGAAGTCCTGACCTTCAAGAACACGGCGTCTCCGCTCGGAACAGTTTCGAACATGTTTCCGTGGACGTGTTTAACACCTGCAAAGAAACCATGGCATGCCATCAACGTAAGCCCAAATATATAACGATACAATAATAATTCTTCTTTTTCTTTATAGGCAGGTTGCTGTTTTTGATGGAAGAAAGCGGAGACCTGGCAGGGGCTTGGCACCGGAGATGACATGGGGCATGTCGTAGTTGATGCCCTTGATGTGTGTGTGCCTGGAGGTAATCATCTGGAGGGTAGCACCGTCGTTGCCACCGACATCTACGAGCATCTCCACATCATCGAAACCACCGTAGACGCGGAGCAGATTGTTGATGATGACGCTGGAGTGGCCCCTCATGCCAGCGTTGAACACCTTGTTCAAACGTGGATCTGTTCCTATGTAATCGAACATCGGCATCCCGTAGGCGGAGTTCAGAGGGACGACTCCCTCCAACACGGAATCCTTTAGATAGTACCTGCCATCAATCCTTCTCAGTATTTTTGCTCGGCAAATGAAAGAAGAAAATATATCAAGAATTAATGGTCTCAACTCTATGCTTCGCCTTCTAAATTACCATGCATCCACGAAGACCTTATCCTGATGCACCAATGCCATATCAGCCAGTGACACACCGTCTTCGTTCTTTGTCAGGTACTTGCAGATGGGAGCCGCGCCGTACCTCCTCAAAGGATGGCCATCCGTCCCTGTGTGGACGGTGCTGCAGCTGACGACTCTGTTAGCCGCGAGCAAGCGGAGTATTCGGTCCACCGTGGTGGCTGCCTGCGGGTTCTTGGCCGGCAGCCGGGCGGCGATCTCAACCGGGCTCAACGAGGCGCCCGGGCCGGCCTCCACGATGATGTCGAGGAGCCGGAGCTCGATCGCGGCTTTAAGGGTGAAGGGAAGGACGCAGCTGCTCACCAACTGCAAGGCGCGCGCGCCTGCCTCCTCCTCCTCCTCGAGCGTCAGCTGCTGAATGTTATCGGTGGATGCCATACTACTACTCAGCTAAGGTTGCAGAGGAAATGATGATGGAGTATGAGACGAGGAGGAAGGCTACTTAGCTTGGAGTGTTGGAGAGGGGGGATGTTTTCGTTGGGATTTATAGAGTGAGATTCCTCTCTAACTGTAGCGTTAGTTTCATCCACGGGATAAATAATTGGAGCGGATCCCAATTCATGATTATGGATCTCGCGTGCTGATTCCGTGATCTATCTTGTTTATCTCACGTGTTCAATGTTTTGCTCGATCAAGTGGATACACCAAGTGCGCAACGACTTTGCTGTTCTTCCTTTCCAAGTCACATAGCTAGATCATCTATATTTTCTACCCATCCTCCGTTCCCATTGTATAATATTATCGGTACATTTTTGTATTATTTTCTATAGAAGTTTAATTATTCTCGGTCCTCTTTACTATTGATAATTTTTTACTATTAACAATCACTTAAAAAATAATAAAATATAATATTAAAAAAATTTAAAATATGATTGTAAATGGTAGTAAAAGGTTATAAATAGGAATTTTCTTTCCAACACTATACTAGATATAGAATTATATAATACATAAAAGTATGTCTCATTGAACTCTTTTGCTGCCGCCATAGAGTTTATCAGTATTGGATTGAGAAGTATGCTTTGCAATTTTTGAAAGACATGTTATTTGGAGGATAAAGAATTTATGTTAGAAATTTTTTTTTATTAAAACAACAGAGACACCAAACGTCTCTTTCTCGCCTTTGGTTTTTTTCAGTTGAGCAGCTATTGCATGATATAATCCTTTTTCTTCTCAAATTAAATTATATTTATCAATATGAATGCCATGTTCACTCGTAGAACAAATGATTGAAAAGGAAAAGTGGCAGCAGTGGGACTTTTCAATCCTTTTTCGATTGTTTGACACAACGTTTGTGACACAACGTTTGCGCCATAACCAAAAGAAATTGAAGAGGAATTCTGCATAAACATAAATAGCATCTTCTTGATTGAATCTAGACATGTAACCTTTAATTGGAACAATTAAGAGTTCTTGTTGAGACCAGTCTTAAGAATATGGTGATGGACGGCTTCGTAGAAATGATACCAAAAGACAGAAGAAAGCAGTGACGGTGGAAGTTTTTTCTCACGTTTCTGCAGAACATATATTCCTTTAATAATATATATAAATATATGGAGTCATGTCACGTCACTTTCATACTGACCTGTATATGTTTCACCGCAGATGGTGGTGGAGCCAAATATGAAAGCTTTGTAATGTGGCTAATAAATTATTCTTTATTAAAATAAAAAAACGAACCACGTTTATCACATTGATTGTGGTGGGTCCCGAGTCTCCCTTGACCACGCGTGAGGCTTTCACAGGAGAACACTTGGCTGACATGCACTTCTGATAAGGCCATCTATAATTTGATAGAAAACAAAGTTACACTTACATGGCTAATTAGCATGCATAATAATAATTGGCGTGACGTAATGTCTCATTGGCGGATATATGAAACCGGATCTGTAGATTATTATTAGGTGTTTCACAGTTAATAGAAATAAATTTAGTTAAAAGAGATAATTCAAATATTTCTCAAGATAAAAATAATCGTGAACTTCTATGATTTAAAGAGAGAAGAGAGAGGTTATAACAGGATAAAAATGATCATGAAGATTGAGGTTCTACAGGTTATAAAATTAAAAATTAGTAGTAAATTTGATAGATTAAATATTATAAAATTTATGAATGTTGCTATCAAAATTGATTCATGTAACTCGTATCTATTGGTCTATCAATATTTAAGATTTTTTAAAATCAATTGTTGATAGATCGAGCCCAAAAAAAAAAAAAATTTTGTTTACAAGAAAACAAAATATTTACCTCCATAATTAAATTCCCTTTAACTATTTTTCTCTATCCTTTCTCTTTTTACTTATTTTTATCAAAATGATGTCAAAGATGTTAGGAAGAGAAAGAATATCTCTAAAGAATTTCTAGCTTGCATGTTATAAAAAATTGTTAGTTGTATTTTTTTTGTTTTTGTTGATGACAAAGAGGGAGAAATTATATAATGATGGTTTAAAATTTGAATCATATGATGTACTTTTATATTTTAAAATTATATATGATAATTTAGAATTATGCATGCATTACTTTAACTTATGATTTGTAACGATTATGTTAATACGATGTATTGCATATAATTCATGATTGAAATTATGACATATAGATGGGGGAGTTTAGTGAAACTCTATCATTAATTAATTATCATTATGAAAAAGGGAGAGATTGTTAAACCTCGGATTTTGAAGATAAAATCAATTGATGAAGTTATGATCAAATAAGTGTTTGAATAACGTAGAACTATCTTCGATCATACAAAGGCAAATTAATTGAAGCATAAATAATTAGAAGTTGGGCTAAAGTAAAACATGTCAGAAGATTGAACGTCAGACCGGAGGACTGGTCGATGTGCCGACAAAAGGACTTCATGCCATAAGTTCGGATATTGGGCTAGAGGGATCGGACATTGCAATTAATTTGGGGTCAATTTGACCTAAATTAGGACTAATTTGGGTTCATTGGAAGGGTCATTCAGTGACCCAAAAGTTGGGTTAGGTTGTGGTACTTCTAAATTGACGATGGAACCGCCTATGAGTTGAAAAGTCAAGAACACACTTTTCCAAGCTGTCAAGCGATGGTATCAACTAGACTAAGTGGTGGTACCTATTAAATCTCAGATTTTGACGATTAAACCAATTGATAGTGTTTATCTGATTTGCATTTTGAGTGATACAGGAAGCTTCGATCAGAGAGAGACAATTAAAGCAAGAAGAATCATGTTGGGCTGAAGTGGAACATGTCAGAAAATTGGACATCGAGCGGAGGATCAGTCGACGTATCAACAAAAGGCCTCAAGCCATTGGATCGGGCATCGGGACAGGAAGAGCAAAAATTACGCCAAGAAAATCGAAGTTATGGAGGACAATTGGCCGATTGGGCAATAAGCTGCAAGAGAGGATGATGCGCTGAAAAATCGGACGAGACGTCGATGAACCAATGACATGCCAGACAACATTTGATTTAGCTTTGTACTAATTGTCTAGATTGAAGTAGGTTTTAGATGTAATTGGGTTGGAATTGGGCCAACTCAATTAGGGTCCAATTAGGCCCAAGTTTAGGCTATGTTGGGCAAAGTGAAAGACCCAAATAGTGACCTAACAAGTGAAATCATCATGACACAGTCTCTGAGACTGTGTCAGGTGGTGGTACCGCCCGGATATAGTCTCCGAGAGACTGTCAAGCTGTGGTACCGCCCAGTTGCAGAGTATCAAGCGGTGATACCGCTACTATCTCAAAAACTAGGATGAGACACTTTTAGGCTCCAAGTTTGAATCCACTTGAGGCCTATAAATACCTCTCTTATCCCTGGTTAACATACATAAGAATTTAGAGCAAAAAAGAAAGAAAACGCTATTGTAATCTTATGTGAACTACTCTTAAATTCTAAGTGTTAGTAAAGTCTAAAAGAGGATGTTGTGGGGGTGTAAAAGTTTTCTCCTGAGGCTATCAAAAGGAGAATAGAGTTGTAAGAATGTGATTGATTTTCGCCTATTGAAGAAAGACCATTAGTGGATGCTGGTGGCCTCGACGAAAGAGGAATCGAGAGTCAATATAGGTCATGATGACCGAACCACTATAAAAATCTGGTTTGCACTTATTTCTTGCTATTTACCTTTATTGAAAACTGAATCCTTACTTACATCTTGAAAATATTTTTTCTCTATACTTGATCATCTTCTCCACTAACATGATATGTTGGATGGACTTCTTCGATGGTACCTTTAGGTTCTTTGTTATAGATAGGCTCATTATCCTCTCTTTTGGGTTTCTCTTTTATAAAACTAACTTCAACTTTCTTTTTAAGACACTCATAAGAACGGTGGCTAGTTTTACTAATTTGAAATATTTGGTACTTAAGAAGAACTACCCTTTTGTTGATTTTTATTTCTTCCCCTAACATGTGAGTTTTGATAATCAGATCTTGCACCTTTCTTTCCTTAGAATATCATTTCTTTTTCCTTTGTAGTTTGAGTTTTTGCACTTCTTGAATAGTCCTAGTTTGCTTTTCTCTTCAGCCTTTTGTATCATTTTATAAGCCTCCTCAAGAGAGTGAATAGAATGCATCAAAAGTTCACTATGCAAGTTGAACTTCAGCCCACTTAAGTATCTAGCCACAAGTTGATCATTATTTTCATTCAGCTAATTTGACTCATTAGCTTGTAGAAATGCTCGATATAATCAACAACATATTGATCATTCTTTTGGGATGATTGATGAAATTATCAACAGAGAGTTTGAGAATAATCTAAAGGTGGGAACTTCTCTTCCAACTATAGTTTTATTTCATTCCACGGGCGAACCCTTGGAACACCTCTTCGCTCAAGTCCCCATTGATATTTTTACTATCAAATTATGTCCTTTAGTTTTGTTGCCGCAAACTGCACCTTCGAACCTCACTAAGATTTTTTCACTCAAAGAGTGCTTTCAAAGAGACAATCCCATCTTAATATTCATTGGGATTAACTATGCTTGCAAACTCTACTACATTAATTTGAATACTTCTATCTATTCCTTCAAGAGCTCTCATCAATTGGTTCATGGCCCAATGATCACCAAAAGTCACAGTAGAATTAGAAGAATCAGTTGCATCATTACCATGCTCCCTTCTTGCACTATTAAATTACTTTGGTAGCTTCGAGTAAGATTAACTAGAATTCTTCAAAGGAGATTAGTCAGCATCTATCCAAAATCTTCATATTCTTAATAGAAGAGATTAATCATAGGAAACACAATCTGATTAACTATTTTCAAATCCAAATATGATTAATTATTTTATCATAATTAATTGAAAAAAACTCATTTTTAACTTTCAAGAAGAATAGAAACCAACATATTTCGAGGATTAATGTAGCTATTGAGCGGAACTTTTACACCCAATTTATCTAGAGAAGTTGCCACTAATATGTTTTTACCGGATTACACCAATTCAAAATTTACCAAGGGGCATCTTTTTATTAAACGGAAAAATATACCCTTGTTCATTATAAATTACAACATGATTTTGGAGGATCTTATTTGATTCATTCTAGATTGAAGTAGGTTTTAGATGTAATTGGGTTGGAATTGGGCCAACTCAATTAGGGTCCAATTAGGCCCAAGTTTAGGCTATGTTGGGCAAAGTGAAAGACCCAAATAGTGACCTAACAAGTGAAATCATCATGACACAGTCTCTGAGACTGTGTCAGGTGGTGGTACCGCCCGGATATAGTCTCCGAGAGACTGTCAAGCTGTGGTACCGCCCAGTTGCAGAGTATCAAGCGGTGATACCGCTACTATCTCAAAAACTAGGATGAGACACTTTTAGGCTCCAAGTTTGAATCCACTTGAGGCCTATAAATACCTCTCTTATCCCTGGTTAACATACATAAGAATTTAGAGCAAAAAAGAAAGAAAACGCTATTGTAATCTTATGTGAACTACTCTTAAATTCTAAGTGTTAGTAAAGTCTAAAAGAGGATGTTGTGGGGGTGTAAAAGTTTTCTCCTGAGGCTATCAAAAGGAGAATAGAGTTGTAAGAATGTGATTGATTTTCGCCTATTGAAGAAAGACCATTAGTGGATGCTGGTGGCCTCGACGAAAGAGGAATCGAGAGTCAATATAGGTCATGATGACCGAACCACTATAAAAATCTGGTTTGCACTTATTTCTTGCTATTTACCTTTATTGAAAACTGAATCCTTACTTACATCTTGAAAATATTTTTTCTCTATACTTGATCATCTTCTCCACTAACATGATATGTTGGATGGACTTCTTCGATGGTACCTTTAGGTTCTTTGTTATAGATAGGCTCATTATCCTCTCTTTTGGGTTTCTCTTTTATAAAACTAACTTCAACTTTCTTTTTAAGACACTCATAAGAACGGTGGCTAGTTTTACTAATTTGAAATATTTGGTACTTAAGAAGAACTACCCTTTTGTTGATTTTTATTTCTTCCCCTAACATGTGAGTTTTGATAATCAGATCTTGCACCTTTCTTTCCTTAGAATATCATTTCTTTTTCCTTTGTAGTTTGAGTTTTTGCACTTCTTGAATAGTCCTAGTTTGCTTTTCTCTTCAGCCTTTTGTATCATTTTATAAGCCTCCTCAAGAGAGTGAATAGAATGCATCAAAAGTTCACTATGCAAGTTGAACTTCAGCCCACTTAAGTATCTAGCCACAAGTTGATCATTATTTTCATTCAGCTAATTTGACTCATTAGCTTGTAGAAATGCTCGATATAATCAACAACATATTGATCATTCTTTTGGGATGATTGATGAAATTATCAACAGAGAGTTTGAGAATAATCTAAAGGTGGGAACTTCTCTTCCAACTATAGTTTTATTTCATTCCACGGGCGAACCCTTGGAACACCTCTTCGCTCAAGTCCCCATTGATATTTTTACTATCAAATTATGTCCTTTAGTTTTGTTGCCGCAAACTGCACCTTCGAACCTCACTAAGATTTTTTCACTCAAAGAGTGCTTTCAAAGAGACAATCCAATCATAATATTCATTGGGGTTAACTATGCTTGCAAACTCTACTACATTAATTTGAATACTTCTATCTATTCCTTCAAGAGCTCTCATCAATTGGTTCATGGCCCAATGATCACCAAAAGTCACAGTAGAATTAGAAGAATCAGTTGCATCATTACCATGCTCCCTTCTTGCACTATTAAATTACTTTGGTAGCTTCGAGTAAGATTAACTAGAATTCTTCAAAGGAGATTAGTCAGCATCTATCCAAAATCTTCATATTCTTAATAGAAGAGATTAATCATAGGAAACACAATCTGACTAACTATTTTTAATCTATCCAAAATCTTCATATTCTTAATAGAAGAGATTAATCATAGGAAACACAATCTGATTAACTATTTTCAAATCCAAATATGATTAATTATTTTATCATAATTAATTGAAAAAAACTCATTTTTAACTTTCAAGAAGAATAGAAACCAACATATTTCGAGGATTAATGTAGCTATTGAGCGGAACTTTTACACCCAATTTATCTAGAGAAGTTGCCACTAATATGTTTTTACCGGATTACACCAATTCAAAATTTACCAAGGGGCATCTTTTTATTAAACGGAAAAATATACCCTTGTTCATTATAAATTACAACATGATTTTGGAGGATCTTATTTGATTCATATTGTTTTTCCTAGCGAGATTAATTTTGTTAAAAAAAAATCTGATTTGTATTTTTTTTACTCAATCTGATTCAATCTTTCCCCTTTTTATTCTTTCCCTATCCTTTATCCTCCACTATCATCACCCTTCATAGCTGCCCTTCTATTGCATTCGCCCGTCTTTATTCTACTCAGTTGTTCCTCCATTGTCAATTTCTTGTTTTTGTTTTTTTTGTCTTCTCTGCTCACTACTGACGTTTTATTCTTTTTTTTCTTCTCTATTTTTTATTTCATCATCACTCGACCATCATCATTTCTTCTTTCTTTTTCTCTTCCTCTATCATCCTTTATTTATTCACTTTCTCCTCAATTTAGCTTAGGTCTAAATTTGACGAATCCTAAAGACTCAAACCTGAGCTCAATTTGAGTTTGACTTAAATTGAGAGTCTAAGATTCCCTTGTGGGATTAAAAGTTAGATTCTGGTTGAGACTTCTACTCTAGTTAGAAGTTTTCCTCACTACAACTATAAGTCAAAAAGGGTCATTAACCACAAAGAAGAAATAAAAAGAGAGGGAGAGAGGTGATAAAAGAAAGCAATCTTAAGAAGTCACGCTTATATTTCTTAAAAAGTTCAAGCTATTGCTTATTGTTCAAGAAATCTTTTTTATAGTTACATAATTAGTTTTTCTTTTAAGAAGTAATATAGATTATTTTTTTCTTCTTTTAATGTCCCTATCGATCCTCCAACAATAAATCTACTCGAAAAAGGATTTCATCACCGATCCACCTATTCTACTTTCTTCTCTCTTCCCCTTTTTCTACTCTGCCTCTCTCTCATTCTTCTTTCTTTTCTTCTCTCTTTCCTCCTCCGCCTTATTATCGCTACCCCTTTAACTCTTCTGCTCCTCCTCTTCGAGTCTTCCTCTATATTGATATTATGGATATGCTTATGAGTGCTTTATATTTGTTTGATGAAATACTTTAAAAAAGCTTCAAGCATACTAATTTCTAAAGAATCCTTAAATTATCATAAATTAAAAATATTAATGGATTCACAATTTGTTATGCTTTTTTTACATGGTGCAAGATTGAAATGATTTGAATAAACTGTTTTCATTACATTCGAAAATAAACAAAATTTCAAAGAGGAGAGAATAATGCTAAGTGTTGGCCTCAACCAATTCATTGAATTGGCACAGAAGGTTTTTGAAAACAACTTATTTAAAATAACGATACACGCTTTGGTAAATTCTGAATTCAGATATTTCACCCAGGAAAAGCATATTAGCAGGGGCTTTTATTTTGTATAAATTGCCCAAGTTTTATTATCTGCACCTCTTTGTCCGTTTCGTGTTGGACGTCTTACCTACTCATCAATGTCGTAGCTGGATAGCAGTCTGTCTGATGGTGGCAAGAGTCAAATCTTTTGTGGGTACACAGTCACACTTAGATGAATTCATTGGAACAAAGCAGACCATGAGTCGATGGATGAACACACACTAATACGATGGATCCTTCATATTTAGTATCAGATACAGAAACATTATTTCTGTGACTTCAAGCAACCGGCAACAAGCCGTAACAATCATCTACTTGATGAATTCCATGACCCAAGTGTTCGCAAACACATGAGAAGCTTTGAACCCGGGGAACCCGGCTTCCGTTGCCAAGGCCTTGAACTCCTTCTCAGTCCTCTCTTTCCCACCAAAATTAGTTTTTCTTTTAAGAAGTAATATAGATTATTTTTTTCTTCTTTTAATGTCCCTATCGATCCTCCAACAATAAATCTACTCGAAAAAGGATTTCATCACCGATCCACCTATTCTACTTTCTTCTCTCTTCCCCTTTTTCTACTCTGCCTCTCTCTCATTCTTCTTTCTTTTCTTCTCTCTTTCCTCCTCCGCCTTATTATCGCTACCCCTTTAACTCTTCTGCTCCTCCTCTTCGAGTCTTCCTCTATATTGATATTATGGATATGCTTATGAGTGCTTTATATTTGTTTGATGAAATACTTTAAAAAAGCTTCAAGCATACTAATTTCTAAAGAATCCTTAAATTATCATAAATTAAAAATATTAATGGATTCACAATTTGTTATGCTTTTTTTACATGGTGCAAGATTGAAATGATTTGAATAAACTGTTTTCATTACATTCGAAAATAAACAAAATTTCAAAGAGGAGAGAATAATGCTAAGTGTTGGCCTCAACCAATTCATTGAATTGGCACAGAAGGTTTTTGAAAACAACTTATTTAAAATAACGATACACGCTTTGGTAAATTCTGAATTCAGATATTTCACCCAGGAAAAGCATATTAGCAGGGGCTTTTATTTTGTATAAATTGCCCAAGTTTTATTATCTGCACCTCTTTGTCCGTTTCGTGTTGGACGTCTTACCTACTCATCAATGTCGTAGCTGGATAGCAGTCTGTCTGATGGTGGCAAGAGTCAAATCTTTTGTGGGTACACAGTCACACTTAGATGAATTCATTGGAACAAAGCAGACCATGAGTCGATGGATGAACACACACTAATACGATGGATCCTTCATATTTAGTATCAGATACAGAAACATTATTTCTGTGACTTCAAGCAACCGGCAACAAGCCGTAACAATCATCTACTTGATGAATTCCATGACCCAAGTGTTCGCAAACACATGAGAAGCTTTGAACCCGGGGAACCCGGCTTCCGTTGCCAAGGCCTTGAACTCCTTCTCAGTCCTCTCTTTCCCACCAACGCAGTAAACCAGCATGGCAAGATCCAATTGAAAGACAGCTTGAGCATTTGCAGTCGGCTCTGGGACTGTTGGAAGCACATGTTCTACCACAATTATCTTTCCATGTTGTGGCAACGCTTTCCAACAGTTTTTCAATATTTTCATACAGTGTTCGTCGCTCCAGTCATGAAGAATCCACTGCAAGTTGTGAACTTGCTCAAGTTTAGCTCTCTCAACACATATAAAAAACACGACTTAATTGTCCAATCAAGGTTGAGTTCTTCGTTTAGCGGGATTTGCACTGAAATCCCTAATCATTTTGAAATAGACCCTGATGAACGATCACTCATGCCAATCTAATTCTGTGTTGATTCTATCACTAATTCTTTCAGTGATAATTTTTCAAGACTCAATGACAATATTTGTTCGTGACTAATGGTTTGTTTTTTCTTTTAGTTTCTCATACGACAAGAATGAAACGATTGGGATTTATGGCTTGGGACGGAAGACATATAATTTGAGATCATTTTGAATAATTTGTGATTTAGATGGTTGACCCCAACTTTGTCAACCATTCTTTGTTCTTTTTGACTTTTGACCCTTAGTCCGTGTTATAGCGTTGTTAGTTTATGAAGAGGGCTTTTTGTTATCATATGAGTTGTACCTTTTTTTTTTTTAGCTTCAACGATGCATGTAGGTACTCGAAATATTAAGAAAAATAGAAAAAGAAAACAAAGAGCAAGGTCAGCCTATCGGATATTAAGCCAGAAAGGATGAGAAGTCCTGACCTTCAAGAACACGGCGTCTCCGCTCGGAACAGTTTCGAACATGTTTCCGTGGACGTGTTTAACACCTGCAAAGAAACCATGGCATGCCATCAACGTAAGCCCAAATATATAACGATACAATAATAATTCTTCTTTTTCTTTATAGGCAGGTTGCTGTTTACGATGGAAGAAAGCGATACAATTATAATTCTTCTTTTTCTTTATACGCAGGTTTCTGTTTATGATGGAAGAAAGCAGAGACCTGGCAGGAGCTTGGCACCGGAGATGACATGGGGCAGGTCGTAGTTGATGCCCTTGATGTGTGTGTGCCTGGAGGTAATCATCTGGAGGGTAGCACCGTCGTTGCCACCGACATCTACGAGCATCTCCACATCATCGAAACCACCGTAGACGCGGAGCAGATTGTTGATGATGACGCTGGAGTGGCCCCTCATGCCAGCGTTGAACACCTTGTTCAAACGTGGATCTGTTCCTATGTAATCGAACATCGGCATCCCGTAGGCGGAGTTCAGAGGGACGACTCCCTCCAACACGGAATCCTTTAGATAGTACCTGCCATCAATCCTTCTCAGTATTTTTGCTCGGCAAATGAAAGAAGAAAATATATCAAGAATTAATGGTCTCAACTCTATGCTTCGCCTTCTAAATTACCATGCATCCACGAAGACCTTATCCTGATGCACCAATGCCATATCAGCCAGTGACACACCGTCTTCGTTCTTTGTCAGGTACTTGCAGATGGGAGCCGCGCCGTACCTCCTCAAAGGATGGCCATCCGTCCCTGTGTGGACGGTGCTGCAGCTGACGACTCTGTTAGCCGCGAGCAAGCGGAGTATTCGGTCCACCGTGGTGGCTGCCTGCGGGTTCTTGGCCGGCAGCCGGGCGGCGATCTCAACCGGGCTCAACGAGGCGTCCTGGCCGGCCTCCACGATGATGTCGAGGAGCCGGAGCTCGATCGCGGCTTTAAGGGTGAAGGGAAGGACGCAGCTGCTCACCAACTGCAAGGCGCGCGCGCCTGCCTCCTCCTCCTCCTCGAGCGTCGGCTGCTGAATGTTATTGGTGGATGCCATACTACTAGTTAGCTAAGGTTGCAGAGGAAATGATGGAGTATGAGACGAGGAGGAAGGCTACTTAGCTTGGAGTGTTGGAGAGGGGGGGTGTTTTCGTTGGGATTTATAGAGTGAGGTTCCTCTCTAACTGTAGCGTTAGTTTCATCCATGGGATAAATAATTGGAGCGGATCCCAATTCATGATTATGGATCTCGCGTTCTGATTCCGTGATCTTTCTTGTTTATCTCACGTGTTCAATGTTTTGCTCGATCAAGTGGAGTCACCAGTGCGCAACGATTTTGTTGTTCTTCCTTTCCAAGTCACGTAGCTAGATTATATATATTTTCTACCCATCCTCCGTTCTCATTGTATAATATTATCAGTACATTTTGGTATTATTTTCTATAAAAGTTTAATTATTCTCGGTCCTCTTTACTATTGATAATTTTTTACTATTAACAATCACTTAAAAAATAATAAAATATAATATTAAAAAAATTTAAAATATGATTGTAAATGGTAGTAAAAGGTTATAAATAGGAATTTTCTTTCCAACACTATACTAGATATAGAATTATATAATACATAAAAGTATGTCTCATTGAACTCTTTTGCTGCCGCCATAGAGTTTATCAGTATTGGATTGAGAAGTATGCTTTGCAATTTTTGAAAGACATGTTATTTGGAGGATAAAGAATTTATGTTAGAAATTTTTTTTTATTAAAACAACAGAGACACCAAACGTCTCTTTCTCGCCTTTGGTTTTTTTCAGTTGAGCAGCTATTGCATGATATAATCCTTTTTCTTCTCAAATTAAATTATATTTATCAATATGAATGCAATGTTCACTCGTAGAACAAATGATTGAAAAGGAAAAGTGGCAGCAGTGGGACTTTTCAATCCTTTTTCGATTGTTTAACGCAACGTTTGCACCATAACCAAAAGAAATTTAAGAGGAATTCAGCAGAACATCTTCTTGATTGAATCTAGTCATGTAACCTTTAATTTGAACAATTAAGAGTTCTAGTTGAGACCGAATATGGTGATGGACGGCTTCGTAGAAATGGTATCAAAAGACGAAGAAAGCAGTGACGGTGGAAGTTTTTTGTCATGTTTCAGCTGAACATATATTCCTTTAATAAAATATATAAATATATAGAGTCATGTATCACATTTCACAATCCATTTTCTGATTATTTAACTATGATATGAGTCATGTTACGTCACTTTCATACTCACCTGTATGTTTCACCACAGATGGTGGTGGAGCCAAATATGAAAACTTTGTTATGTGGATAGTAAATTATTCTTTATTAAAATAAAAAAAACAAACCACGTTTATCACATTGATTGAGGTGGTTCCCGCGTCTCCCTTGACCACGCGTGAGGCTGAGAACACTTGTCTTACATGCTCTTCTGATAAGGCCATCTATAATTTGATAGAAAACAAAACTACACTTACATGGCTAATTAGCATGCATAATAATAATTGGCGTGACGTAATTGTCTCATTGGCGATATATGAAACCGGATCTGTAGATTATTATTAGGTGTTTCACAGTTAATAGAAATAAATTTAGTTAAAAGAGATAATTCAAATATTTCTCCTGATAAAGATAATCGTGAACTTCTATAATTTAAAGAGAGAAGAGAGAGGTTATAACAGGATAAAAATGATCATGAAGATTGAGGTTCTACAGGTTATAAAATTAAAAATTAGTAGTAAATTTGATAGATTAAATATTATAAAGTAAGTTTATGAATGTAGCTATCAAAATTGATTCATGTAACTGGTATCTATGGTTCTATCAATATTTAAGATTTTTATAATTAATTGTCGATAGATTTAGCCAAAAGAAAAATAACTTCTTATTTACAAGAAAACAAAATATTTGCCTCCATAATTAAATTTCCTTAACTCTTTTTCTCTATTCTTTCTCTGTTTTCTTATTTTTATCAAAATGATGTGAATGATGTTAGGAAGAGAGAGAAGAATTTCTAGCTAGAATTGCTAGTTTGTATGTTTCAAAATTTGCTAGTTGTATTTTTCTCCTCTTTATTGATGATAAAGGGGGAGAAGTTATGATAATAGTTTAAAATTTGAATCATGCATGATATGATATACTTTTATATTTTAAAATATATATGATGATTTAAAATTATGCATGTAATATTTCAACTTATGATATAAGTAATGATTATGTTAATATGATGTATCGCATATAATTCATGATTGAAATTATGACATATAGATAGGGGGAGTTTAGTGAAACTCTATTATTAATTGATTGTCATTATAAAAAGAGGGAGATTGTTGAACCTCAGATTTTGATGATGAAATTAATTAATGAAGTTATGATCTAATCAGTGTTTAAATAACACATAACTATCTTCGATCATGGAAAGACAAATTGATTGAAGTAGGAAGAATCAGAAGTTGGGCCAAAGTAAAACATATCAAAAGATTGGATGTCAGGTTGGAGGACAGATCGACGTGCCGATAGAAGGACTTCGTGCCATGAGTTCTGACATTGAGCCAGAAAGATCGGACATTGCAACTAATTTGGGGCCAATTTAACCTAAATTAGGACTAATTTAGGCTCATTGAAAGACTCATTTGGTGATCCAAAAGTTGGGTTAAGTGGTGGTACTTTTAAATTGACGGTGGAACCGCCTATGAGTTGAAAAAGTCAAGAACACACTTTTCCAAACTGTCAAGCGATAGTATCACTAAGACTAAGTGATGGTACCACCCAGACTAGATGGTGGTACCGCTTAGTGTCATTGTGTTAGGCGGTGGTACCGCCCAGTGTCAGACTAATAGATAATGGTACCGCTAGTACCACAAAAACATAAAAAATTAAATTTTAGCTCCAATTTTTGAAGCTATTTGGGGTATATAAATACCCCGTAAAATTTTGCATGGGTAATTAAGAAAAAGAGTGAGAAAAAGGGAAGAAAGAATACTTGGGAAAAAAGTTGTGAACTCTTTGAAGTATAGAGTCTCTTCCTCCTAAATTTAGAAGTTCTTCTAATAGAGGAGTGAGGTCTAGTATAAAAGAGAGATGTATAAAGGTTCTTTCCTGAGCCTGTGAAAAGGAGAAAGAGTTGTAAGAGGATAGTTGTGGTAGAACCCTTGCAGATTCTAAGCTTGGGATTGATCTCTTTAGGGGATCGGCCTTCTTGGAACTCTATAGGGTTTCCTTCCTCCAAATTGCTGCTCAAAGGCTACAGAAAAGATTCATCTATTGCTTATCAAAAGAGGAGGAATACATGACTATTTATAGAGCTTCTAAACCCTAACTCTTAATAGGACTCCTACTCAAGACTCATACTTCTAACCAACTCATAATAGGACTCCTACTCAAGACTCATATTCCTTTACAACTCCTAATTCTTCTCTAAGAAACAACCTCCTAACCCTAACCGACCTTTTTACCTCTTTAATAGGGGTCAGTTTAGGTACGTTTTACATGAATGTCCCTCTCTATTAGGACTCTCCTAGCTAGAGTCCTAACAGACCCGCATTCTTCAAATCAGACTTGTCCTCGAGGTTGAGATTCCATGAACTCTAGGAATTTGATCTTCAAGTCGTCATAGTTCTCCTAAGTGGCGCCTACTGCTAGTAAGTTCGCCCATTGTATTAGCACTTTAGTAGTGGGTCATCATCGTTGGGTCATGATCCATCAATCAATCATGGCACTCGATTGGGTTTGGAGTTCTCCTTGGGTAGTCATATTTGGTGAATAGCTTTTAGCTGTCTCCAAGCACTTGTTCACCACTTCCGTTTGGCCGTCGATTTATGGGTGATACACCATACTCTTTTTAGTGCTCTGCATATGGAATAACTTTGTCTAAAATCTACTCGTGAAGATGCAAGTATAATTTGGCATAAGCATAATGCGTCCTTTATAATGTAATTTTTTTGGGTCCCAATTGTAATGAGCCACGAAGCTTGGTGCTTCCTCCAATTTTTTTATAATCTAACTGGTCTCCAGATCTTCCTGCCATTCCATCTTAATATCCTCAAGGAACTCACTGGTTAGAAGTGAAACGACCAAAAATTTAGCTTGCTCGGGTAGCCGCGAAAGCATATCTACAACAGTCTCTTTCCCCTTTTTGTAAGTTATTTCATAATCATATCCAAGAAGCTTTGTTATCCGTTTTTGCCACTCAAGGGAAGATATCTTATGCTCCAAGAAACATTTTAGGCTTTTATGGCCGGCCTTGATTTGAAAGCATCGCCCGATCAAGTACGGTCTCCACTTGGCCACCGCATGCATAATCGCGAGTATCTCCTTGTCGTAAATAGTCATCTTGAGATGGGAAGGATATAATGCCTTATTGGTATAAGTGAGGGGGCAGTCATCTTGCATTAGTACAGCACCAATTCCGACTACGGAGGCATCAACTTCAATAACAAAAGTCTTGCCGAAGTCGGGCGTTATCATCATTGTGGCTTTAAGTTCATCGAAGGCGGTGGTGGCTTTGTCTGACTATTGAAAAGCATCTTTTTTTAGCAAGGAAGTAAGTGGTGTACTGATCTTTCCATAGTTTTTCACGAACTTGCGGTAGTAGCCTGTTAAACCCAAAAAGCCATGTAGCAATTTTATGTTCCTCGGGTTGACTAGTTCTGCATTGCTTTAATTATGGAGGGGTCCACTGCCACACCTTCCTCTGATGTGATATGCCCAAGATAATCCACCTTATGTTGAAGAAAGGTAGGTTCGGTATGTTTTTTTCGCACACTCGTATTCGATGATACTCGGATCGAAGGTCCAACTTTGTGAAGATTCGTGCTCCCTTTCATCTAGCAATTCATCTACTATTGGAATAGGGTATTTGTCCTTGATGGTGATGTCATTTAAAGCTTGGTAGTTGATGCACATCCGCCAAGTTCCGTCCTTCTTGTGTACAAGTAGCACCGGTGAGGAATAGGGGCTGCAACTTGGTCGAATAACTCCTGTTTTGAGCATCTTTTTTACAATCCTTTCTATTTCATCCTTTTGGAGAATATTGGTACGGCCGAGTGTTCGCTGGTGGCTTACCTGGAAGGATTGGAATTTGATGGGCATGTTGCCGAGTAGGAGGAAGACCGTGCGGCTCAGCAAAAATGTCAGCAAATTCATTAAGCAATTGAGCGAGATTTTGATCTTCAATTTCTATTTTCTTCCCCTCTGGTTGCTACTAGAGATGCATCAAAAAGCCACCATTTACCTTGTGTAAAACTTTCTCCATTCGTTGGGTCAAAATGATGGTTACGTTGCTTCCGCGCTTCCCACGTAGGATGATCTGTTTGCCTTTGTAGTAGAATTTCATAATTAATTTGGAGAAGTTCCAAGAGACATCGCCTAGCATCATCAGCCATTCTATGCCAAGCATGGCCTCATAGTCATCAATTGGTAGGAGGAAGAAGTCAGTGATAATTTCTTGGTCTTACAGTAATAGTTTCACTTGCGGACATCTTTGGTCGCACTATAGGATTCTTTCGTTGGTGACCTTTATGTCAAACTTGCTGCAACCTTCGATGTGGAGAGCCATCCGAGTAGTAAGCTTACTACTTAGGAAGTTATTAGTAGTGCCCGTGTCGATGAGAACAGTGATCGGTTGTTGTTTGAGAAGGCCTCCAACTTTCATCGTTTGCGGATTTGAGTAGCTGGCTAGTGTGTGTACCGTAACGTCAGTCAGTTGTGGCTCTTCTTCTGCATCTTATTCTTCATGTTCAAGGCTCTCTTCTAGATGTTCAATGACATCTTCTTCTACTGGTTCAATCATAAGAAGTCTCCCTTTTCTACAATGATATTCGCGGCTCCACGGCTCATTGTAGTGCCAACATAACCCTTTCGTAGATCGCTCCCGAAGCTCTTCTCTTGTTAACCTTTTTGGTGCAGGGACTCGGTTGATAGTAGGGGGGCTGAGGGCGTTAGTATTGCTACTCAAGGAGCAACCCTAGTCCTCCGGGCTTCATGGTTCAATCGCTCTTCTTGAAATCATGCGAAAGAGATGATTGCCATAAGTATGTATGGTTGTCGCGCTTGAACTTCTCCCCGGATCTCTAGCTTCAAGCTCTCAATAAAGGTCCCCAATAGCTATTTTTCAGACCAATCACGAGTTTGATTAGATAACCTTTCAAACCTGGTTTGGTACTCTTGAATGGTGGAGGTTTGTCGGATCTTTGCTAGTTGTCCGTCAATGTTCTTGTAATCGGTTGGTCCGAAGCGGATCAGCAGTTCTTCTTTGAATTGTCGCCATGAGAGGACTCCATGATTGAGTTCAAAGCAGTCAAACCACTGTATGGCATCCCCTTCAAGATGTATAGCTGCAATTTTCACCATAGATTGTCCGCGGTTTTATGGTATAGAAAATATCACTCCACGCACGAGATCCAACCAGTTGGGTCCCCTTCCCATCTAGGGAAGTCCACCCTCATGCGTGGATAGTTGAGAATAGTCATAGAGCCTCCCCTCCCTTGGAAGTCATCTCTTCAGGCTTGGTGCGATTGGGCAGAGCTCTCTCCTTGATGTGATTTCTTCGGGCTTGGTGGTCGGCCAAATCTGAGTTCGGTAAAGAGCGTCCAAATCTTATCCTCCATTCGTGCCCCGAAGACTTTAAATTTAGCATTGATTACCTCCTCAGATGCCATAGTATATGCCTTCAAATCTATGATGTTAAGATATCTCTTTTGTTGTTAGGTTAAAGACATATATAGGTTGAGAGAAGTGATGGTTGAAAGGGTTAGTGGATTGGTGGATGTAGGCTATGGTTTAGGCTTGTTTTGTAGCTATTTTGGGTGCAGTTTGAGGGTGTGGTTTGGTGGAGTTTTAGGGTTGTGATAATAGTGGATGAAGGTTAGGGAAAAAGTTTTAGATCTGTGGTAGATGGCAGCAAAGGTTTCATAGTAATTAGTGGAAGTTGTTGTAGGTATGTGTTGTCTGGTAAGAGCAGAATTGTCATTGAAGAAACAGCGGTTTCTCGATGAAATTTTTAGCAAAAACCAAGAGATTTGAGGAGAGAATTGATAGAAAAATCTCAGTTTATATAACAGCAACGATGACCAATTTAATCAAGAAAATTTTAGCAGAATAATAACAAGGAAATTAGTGCAAGTTGCGATAGCAGAATTCTCGTCGAGAAATTTCAACAGTTTGCGACAAAAATTTACAGCAATACAAGAACATTTTTAGAGATGAATTCCTTAATAGATCAATTTTAGATGGAAGCCAAGATGATCTATAAAGTGTATAAGAAATTTTATTCAAAAAGTATTACAAATAGATCGGTTAAGGCAATAATATGTGGCTAAAATTTTCTACAGCGTAGATTTTCAAGTGTAGCAGATTGGACGTCAAAGATCAGTGGTTTATATTAAGAAATTTTTGATGAAACTAAAGAAAAATCTGCTGTTAGGAAGTGTCAAAGTTGTTATAAAAATTTTGTAGAGATTTAGATAGAAAAAATGTAGTAGCAAAATCAAACAAACTATGTTATGTGGCTGGAATTCTGCAATGTATCTTTCGTCGTAAAGATGAAAACTTTACGACGAAAAGTTTATGCAGCAATATAGGAACAATTTTTTTTTTGGATTTTTGAATAAGGATAACTAAATTTCAGCAGTAGTAAGGTAGGAAACCAGAACCTATTGCAATTCACGAGGAGATCAAAGGATGATCCACAGTGGTGGAGATGATGGTGGAATTTGGTGACGATTTTTTAAGCAATTGTGGGAATTGCTTTGGGTGGCTGTGGAGGGCTGATGGATGGCTGTGGAAGGGCAGCGAGACGCCAAGAATGCTGCTCTGATACCAAGTGGTGGAACCCTTGCAGATTCTAAGCTTAGGGTTGATCTCTTTAGGAGATCAACCTCCTTGGAACTCTATAGGGGTTCCTTCAAATTGCTGCTCAAAGGCTGCAGAAAAGATTCATCTATTGTTTATCAAAAGAGGAGGAATACATGGCTATTTATAGGGCTTCTAAACTCTAACTCCTAATAGGACTCCTACTCAAGACTCCTACTTCTAACTAACTCCTAATAGGACTCATATTTCTTTACAACTCCTAATTCTTTTCTAAGAAACAACCTCCTAACCCTAGCCGGCCTCTTTACCTCTTTAATAAGGGTCAACTTATGTAGGTTTTATATGAATGCCCCTCTCTATTAGGACTTTCCTAGCTAGAGTCCTAACAAGTTGGTCTTCGCCTATTGAAGGAAGATTGTTAATGAATGTCGATAGCCTCGACGGAGGAGGAATCAGGAGTGGACGTTGATCGCAATGACTAAACTACTATAAACTTGGTGTGTACTTTCTTTCTGCTTTATATTGTTATTACTTATTGATTTAATTGTCTAATACTCTATGGGGTTAAACGCTTTCCAATACGGGTTTTATCGCTCTATGGGGTTAAACGCTTTCCAATACGGGTTTTATCGAATGAAAATTTCAAATTGATATTTTTTTTACGAAAGTGCTAATTCACATGTGTATTAGTTATTGATGATTAATTATTTTTTCTTTGTTGAATCATATAATTACTAATAATATAATAAGATCAAGAAAAGGAGTAAAAAAGATTGCATTATATTTTCCGGTTTATAATGTCAATGAGTGTGAGGCGTCCAGTGATTAGAAAACATGACCTTCAAGAAGATGGCATCTCTGCTCGAAATAGCTTCAAACATGTCTCTGCTGATGTGCTCAACTCCTGCAACCAAACCATGCCATGAACGTATAAGATAATACTTCTTCCTAGCTAGGTTGCTGTTTATGATCAAAGAATATGATCATGGCAGACCTAGCATGGGTTGAGCACCAGAGATAATACGAGGGAGGTTATAATTGATGCCCTTTGATGTGCGGGTGTCTGGAGGTGATCATTTGGAGGATGTGCCATCAATGCCATTGACATCAACAAGCACCTCCATGTCATTGAAGCCACTGTAGACACGGAGTAGATTCTTGTTGGAGTGGCCCCTCATTCGTTCAACACCTTGCCGAACCATGGATCGGAACTCATGTAATCAAACAGCAACATCCCGTAGGTAGCCTTCATTGGGATGCAGCCTTCATAGGGATTTGTACGTACTTCCTCGAAGGGCAGCCATTGGCTATGGTTTGGATGGTACAGCTGACGACACTGTTGGTGGTGAGAAAGCGGAGCATTCGGTCCACCATGGTGGCCGCCTGCGGGTTCTCGGTCGACAGTTGGGCAACGATGTCAACTTGGCTCAACAGGGTGCTCGGACCAGCATTGACGATGATGTCGAGTAGCCGCATCTTGATAGCGGCCTTGAGGGCGAAGGGGAGGACATAGCTGCTCCCTAACTACAAGGCACACGTGCCTACCTCCTCCTCGAGTGTCAACTACTGGATGTTCTATAAGATACGAAGGAACTAGTTAGCTAGCTAGTTTGTAGAACAGGTGATGGTGGAGTACTATAAGATACGAAGGAAGACGGGTTGAACTGGGGTGGTATAAGAGGGGGTTTCCATCCGAATTTATAGTATGTTGGAAGAGTTTTAAGTAAGATACTAGTGCTGAGTTGACCAAAAAAGCAAAGTACATTACTATGGCCAAGGCAACAAAGGAGTCATGTTGGGTAAAGGAGCCGACTCTCTTATATTATGATAATTACGGGACGATTACTCAAATGAGGGAACCCAAGTATCATCAAAAGTATTCTAAAGATGTTCTAACTTAATAGAGAGATCGTGGCTTAAGGAGATGTATTAGTGAAAAGAGATTTCATCCGAAGATAACATCACAGATCCACTAACAAAGCCATTATCTCAAATTGTCTGTGGGAATCGGATCATGATGAGATCATGATAATGAGACTGATTTACCTTTAAATATAAACCCTAAATAATCATAGTTATAGGTTACTCGAGAGGGATATTAAGATAATCGGACAGACTGATGTGCTGTATACCCAAACATATGATGGAGACGAGTGGTCTCATAGCTGCACAGGTAGGGACACTAGGACTACTATGTAGGTGCTCATTGAATAATAAGTTCACTAATTGATCCGCTCATGGAATGGTGGATGGTTAATAATACCTCATTGTCAAATAGTGATTTCGTCGTTACAATGGTGTACTTGGTCCTTTGACTTGAAATACTAAGGATGTCCTATATGAGTACTCCACTCTTTGATACCGGACTTATATGTTTGGAAGTTTCAAATATAGCACAATCGATCATCGAGAATGATAACCAACCTTACAAGGGCAATTAAGTGTCGATAAAGGATCATCTGCTCTCGGTATCATGAAAGAAATATCACATGTATTCTTGCTCAAACAAATCCTTGGCCAATGTTATTTGGATTGAGAGAGAAAGAGTTCTCCGGGAGAATCCAATTCGAGCGAGACTCGAGGAGAAACCGAATAGACCAAACAGCACTATGCTCGGTATATGGTCTCTGGGATATTAGATGGATGAGAAACTATAGGTATATGGTAATTAAGGATAAATATATCTAAAGGATTGGATTCCCTTATATCATCTAAAGATTATGGCGTAGTGGCCTGGTACATCCATAGTCGATGAGTCGAGTGAATTATTATAGAGATAATAATTTACTAAGTTAGAAGGAGTTCTGACATGTATGACTTATGACCAGCTCGATATTGGGCCTAGAGGGTCAAACACATATGGTAGGTGTTGTGATGAGTAGAGGTTTAAATGTAAGATATCTACTAGAGCTCCTATCTTATTGGATATCCAATAAGCCCCTAAATTATTGGATCTTATGGATGAGACCCAATAAGAGCCATTAAGAGATTATTGGTTAGAGATCCACTAATGTAAGAGACTTGGATAGTTGGATGGAGATCTAATATCCAATAGGGTAGGATCCATTATGATTAAGTTGATAGGGGGCCTCTATAAATAGAATATAACTAAAGGGTCATAGGCTAAGGCTTCTTATTTGCCACCTCCTACTCTCCTCTCCCATTCTCCTCCTTAGATAGTAGATATGGAGATTTGGGCAGCGATTCGAGGAGCATCTTCGTAGCCCCTACCATGTAGATCATCGTTAGAGAGGAGGATGCTTGACCTCCTTTATCCTCTCCTACAAATTTGTAGGAATTCAGGGATATACGATCTCCCTAGGTAACATATCTATCTCATAGTGGTTTTTAGTTTCGTGAATTTTTGCGCACCAATATTTGCACAAGGATGATACCACTATAGGAAAATCTAGGGCGACATCACATGCACAGTGACACTTGCACGCAATAGCGCCCGCTCGGAAAGGCGATGTTGCCCATAGGCATAATAGATCCTATGGGCGAGCCGCTCGTGGGTAGGGGCAGTGCCCTTGGCCCCATAGAGGCCGCCACTAGCGAGGTGGCGGTTGTCGCAATGCAAAGGGGTAAGGGGTGTAGTAGGGTTTTGGGGGCAAAAGGATAATTTTACCTCTTAAAATGTTAGAAATTCTAGGTTTTGTCCTTTCTATCAGAATTACCAAAATACCTTTCATAATTCAAAAAACTTCCTACATATCCTGAATTTCTAAAAAATATTAATTTTTTAAATGATTTAATTAACTATTATTATATATCTAGTAGTCCTATATAAAGATATGTATATGTAATATATGATGTGGACGGATGATTATGGACCATGTGATGTGATTATTATTATTATTATTATTAAGGCCTACGAGTTTCTATTTTCTCTCATTTATTGTCGGGCCTATATGCATGTGATTATATTGTCATTACACGAGGAGGCACAGCGGGAGCATCAAGGTGATAGCGGGACCCACGAGGTCGAGATAGACGATCGTGACACATGGAGATGTGCCAAGATGCCGATAGAACTAACGAGGATGAGATGAATGATCATAGGGCATGGAGATGCGTTGTTGCATACATAGATCTTGATGTGAGTGATTAGGCCCACTAGCTCGAGCTTGATCACATTAGGATGTGGTCTATGATCATCTAGTATTGACCCCGAGAAGTGGTAAGGAGCTATGAATTCTAAGATGGATTCCATGTACTCCAACAAGGTTTGGAACCTAGTTGATGCGCCCGAGGGTATTGTACCAATTGGTTGCAAGTGGATCTTTAAGAAAAAGATCAGAGTAGATGGAAAGGTAGAGACCTATAAAGCAAGGTTCGTGGCTAAGGGTATCGTCAAAGGCAAGGTGTTGAATATGATGAAACCTTCTGACCCGTAGCCATGCTAAAATCCATCTGAATTCTATTGGCTATTATAGCACACTATGATTATGAGATCTGGCAGATGGACGTGAAATCCGCATTCCTCAATGGCAACCTCTAGGAGAAGGTGTATATGATACAGCCCGAGGGATTTGTGTCCAAGGACAGCCAATATAAGGTGTGCAGGTTGTTTAGATCCATTTATGGACTAAAGCAAGCTTCCCGAAGTTGGAACATAAGATTTAATGAGGCAATCAGATCTTATGACTTTGTTAAGAATGAAGATGAGCCTTGTGTATACAAGAAGGTAAGTGGGAGCGCTATCACCTTCTTGGTGTTATATGTGGATGACATCCTGATCATTGGGAATGATGTATGAATGCTATTTACGGTAAAGGCTTGGTTATTTAGACACTTATCCATAAAGGACTTAGGGGAAGCATCCTATATCTTGGGGATTCATATCTATAGAGATAGATCCAAGAGGATGCTTGGCTTATCCTAGTCCAAGTACAAAGACATCATTGTCAAAAGGTTTAACATGAAAAATTCTAAAAGTGACCTGATACCGAAGAGACATGGGATATCGCTTTCTAGGAGTATGTCCCTAAAGACTCCTAAAGAAAGAGAGAATATGGATAGGATACCATATGCCTCGGTAATAGGGTCTATCATGTATGTCATGCTATGTACCGGGCCTGATATATCGCATGCTCTGAGTGTCACGAGCAAGTATCAAGCGGATCCAGGCTTGAAGCACTGGAAATCAGTAAAGTATATCTTTAAGTACTTGAGAAGGACTAAGGATCTTTTACTAGTATATAGAGGTAGTAGCCTCAGGGTTGAAGGCTATACAAACTCAAGTTTTCAGTTCGATGTCGATGATAGCAAGTCAAATTCGGGATATGTGTACACCTTGAATGGAGGAGTAGTGTGTTAGAAGAGTTCCAAGCAAGATACTACTACTGATTCGACCATAGAGGCGGAATACATTGCTGCATCATAGGCAGTAAAAGGAATCTAGATAAAGAAGTTCATCATAGATCTAGGAGTCATGCCAAGCAGCGAGGAGTTGGTTCCCTTATATTGCGACAATAATGGGGCGATTGCTTAAGTAAAGGAACTTAGGTCTCATCAAAAATCTAAGCATGTTCTGAGTAGGTTCTAGCTTATTAGAGAGATCTTGACCCAATGAGATATAGTAGTGGAAAGAGTTCCATCCTAAGATAACATTGCAGATCCACTAACAAAGTCATTGTCTCAGATTGTCGTTGAGCGTCATAAGGGTTTGATGGGGATTAGACACAAAGGTGATTGGCTTTAGGTCAAGTGGGAGATTGCTAGTCATAGGTGCCCGATAAGCTAATCACGTGAGTGATGACACATGTGACTTTACACGCAGTCTATTTGCTTATTATATTTTGGCATTTATCACTTTATATTGCTTGTTACATATATGCATATATATATATATTGTGATGTCCTTGGATCTATGCAATGAGAATTAGATCATGATGAGATCACGTTAATGAGACTGATTCGCCTTTAAACTCAGATCCAAAATAATCCCGATCATATATTACTTGAGAGGGACATTGAGATAACCGAACAGACTGGTGTGTTGTATACCAATCCATATGATGGATGCAATTGGTCTCATAGCTGCTCATGTGAGGACACTAGGGATACAATACAGGTGCTCATTGGAAAATGAGTTCCCTGATTGATCCGCTTATGAAATGTTGAATGGTTGATGATGCCTTATTATTAGACAGCGATTTCGTAGTCCCAATGGTTTATCTGGTCCTTAGACTTGAGACACCAAGGTTGTCTTGTATGAGTGCTCCACTCTTTGATACCAAACTTATAGGTTTGGATGTCCCAGATCTAACACAACCAGTCATCGGGAGTGGTAGTCAACCTTACGAGGGATATTAAGTGTCAATAGAGGATCATCCACTCTCGATATCATAAGAGAAAAATCCCATGTGTTCTTGCTTAAACAAATCCCTAGCCAGGGTTATTTGAATTGAAAGAGAAAGAGTTCTCTGGGAGAATCCGATTAGAGCAAGACTCAAGTAGAAACCATATAGGTCTGACAACACTATGCTCGGTATACGGTCTCTAAAATATTAGATGGATGAGAGACTATAGGTATACGGTAACCAAGGATATAGAGGTCAAATGTATTGGATTCCCTTGTATCATTTGGGGACTGCGGCGTAGTGGCCTAGTACGTCCGTAGTCGATGAGTTGAGTGAATTATTATGGAGATAATAATTCATTGAGCCAGAAGGAGTTCTGACAAGTATGACTCACGGCCAGCTCGATATTGGGCCTAGAGGGTCACACACATATGTTAGGCATTGCGATGAGTAGAGGTTCGGATTTTAGATATCTGCCAGAGCCCCTTTCTTATTGGATATCCAATAAGACCATAAATTATTGGATCCTATGGATGAGATCCAATAAGAGCCCATGAGAGATTTTTGGATAGAGATCTACTAATTTAAGAGGCTTGGGTAGTTGGATAGAGATCTAATACCTAATAGGGGAGGATCCATTAGGGTTAAGTTGATAGGGGACCTCTATAAATATGAGGGTTTCAATAGTTTATAGGCTAGAGCTTTTTGCTTCCTCTCCTATTCTCCTCCCCTTCTCCACCTCACAGCAGGCTTGGAGTTTTGAGAAGCATCATCGCAGCCATGTTGTGTGGATCACTGCTAGAGAGGAGGGCGCTTAACCTCCTTCACCCTCTCCTAGATATTTGTAGGGATTCATGGATATACGATCTCCTTAGGTAACACAATCTATCTCACACGTGGTGTTCTATTTCGTAGATTTTTACGCACCAATCTTCGTACAATGACGAACATATCTTTGAGAATTGGGATTTTTATTTTTTGTTCTTCCGTTGCGCATGTGATGTTGCCCCAAGATTTCCCAACACCATATCCTTCCTCTTCTTTGGAAGGTTGTTCTTATGCTCTTCATGAGCATTTCAAGTCATCTCATAGGTCATTAGTGACCCGATAAGTTCTTCGAGAGGAAAGTTATTCAAATCCTTGGCCTCTTGAATGACTGTTACTTTAGGGGACCAACTCTTTGGAAGGGATCTCAAGATTTTATTAACAAGTTCAAAGTTCGAAAAACATTTGCCAAGAGCTTTTAAACTATTGACGACATCCGTAAAATGGGTATACATATCAATAATAGTTTCGCTTGGCTTCATCTGAAATAATTCATAAGTATGAACTAAAAGATTTATCTTCTACTCCTTTACTCTACTAGTGCCTTCGTGAGTGATTTCGAGTGTATGCCAAATATCCAATGCCATTTCACAAATAGACACTCGATTGAGCTCATTTTTATCTAAAGCACAAAACAAGGCATTCATAGCGTTGGCATTTAAAGCGAAAGTCTTCTTCTCTAACTCATTCCAATCGTTCATTGGAAGAGAAAACTTTTGAAAGTCATTTTCAACAATGTTCCATAACTCAAAATCTATAGAAATTGGAAAAATTCTCATTCTAGTCTTCCAATAGGTGTAATCCATCCCATTGAACATGGGTGGATGTGTAATTGAGTCACCCTCTTAGTTACCGACAAATGTAATCTATCTTGGGTTTTAAACTAAATGAGAGTGACCTTGCTCTGATACCAATTGTTAGAATCAAGAGCGGCACTAAGAGGGGGGATGAATTAGTGTAGTGGAAAAAATCATCGGTTTTGTAAAATATTTGTTCGTTGAAAACCAATTTCGGAAAGTGCTTGAATTTAGAGTAAATGAACTATCAATTAACTTAGAAAGTAATGACAGTAATGAAAAGCAAAATGGAAATAAGCACACTCGAATTTATATTGGTTCGGTGATTGTGACCTACATCCACTTTTGATTCCTCCTCTATCGAGGTCACTAGCGTCCACTAATGGTCTTCTTTCAATAGGCGAAGACCAATCACCTCTTTACAATGCTTTCTCCTTTTAACGGATTTAGGAGATAACCCTTACAAGTCTCACACCTTTCATGAATGATCACAACACTAGAAAGGGAGGAGGAGGACTCTTTGCGCTTTTACAATAATTTCACACCCCATGACTTCATTATTTTGTTCATACATTCATTTACTTTCATGCAGAAAAGGGTGGGATATTTATAGTCCCTAATAGCTTTAGAATTGGAGCCAAAAAGTGTCACATCATCAGATTTCAGGATACTGGCGGTACCACCACCTACAAACTGACACTGGGCAGTACCACCGCCTGATAGAGCTCGGAGACCGAGCTCTGGCGATACCACCGCCTGATAGAGCTCGGAGACCGAGCTCTGGCGATACCACCGCCTAGCAGTTAATAACTACCGACGGTACCACTACTTAGTCTGGGTGGTACCACCTAGGAGACTGAATCCCAAGCGGTGGCACCACCGGCTTGGCGGTGCCATCGTTGGCTTGGTAGTGCCACCGTTGGCCTTGACTTTAGGAGCTGAATAGGCTGTTCAATCGGCCCAATCCAGCCCTATTAAGGGCCCAATTGGCCCCTAACTGAGTTAGTGGGATTACTTCCCAATACTAACTCAACTTATGGACTAACTATGATAATTAGGATATTTAAACAAGCAATCTCTGTCTGGTATGTCAATTGTTCTCATGGCGAACTTCCGGCGAACTCCCGACGAACTCTTAGCAAACTCCCGACGAATTCTCGGTGAACTTCTGACAAACTCTCGGTGAGTTTCCAGCAAACTTCTGGCATATCATCTAAATCTTCCACGTATCATCCGATCTTTGACTCTAGCCCAACATATGCTTTATGTCTTACTACTATCATAGTTAATCTTACACACTTATCTCAACATATATATTCGATCAAACAATTTACCCATTGATTTCATCATCAAAATCTAAGATTCAATAATTAGGGTGTTCTCTTCTTGGTGCGTACTTTACTTTTGCTGCATTCTGCTATTAATTCATTGCAAACTATCTAATCCTACTAGTCATATGTGCCCTGTAAGCCAATCACGTGAGTGATGGACCGTGTGACTTGACACACAATCCTTTTACTTATTATATTTTACATTTATCACTTTATATTATTTGTTTCATATATGAATATATATATTATGATGTCCATGGATCTGTGCAATGGAAATCGGATCGTGATGAGATCACAATAATGAGACCGATTCGCCTTTAAACACAAATCCTAAATAATCTCGATCATAGGTTACTCGAGAGGGACATCGAGATAACCGGATAGACTGGTGAGTTGTATACCCATCCATAGGATAGATGCAGTTGGTAACACAGCTGCTCATATGGGGACACTAGGGATACAACACAGGTGCTCATTGGGGAATGAGTTCACTAATTAATCCGCTTATGGAATGCTGAATTATTGATGATGCCTTATTGTTAGACAGTGATTCTGTAGTGCTAGTGGTGTATCTAATCCTTAAACTTAAGACACCAAGAATGCCATGTATGAGTGCTCCACTCTTTGATATCAGACTTATAGGTTTGGATATCCCAAGTTGAGCACAACTGGTCATCGAGAGTGGCAATCAACCTTACGAGGGCTATTGAGTGTCGATAGAGGATCGTCCACTCTCAGTGTCATGAGATGAATGTCCCATGTGTTCTTGCTCAGATAAATCCCTAGCCAAAGTCATTCGGATTGAGAGAGAAAGGGTTCTATAGGGGAATCCGATTAGAACGAGATTCGAGTAGAAACCATATGGGTCTAACAACACCATGCCTAGTATATGGTCTCTAGGATATTAGATGGATGAGAGACTTAAGGTACATGGTAATTGAGGATAGACAGGTCCAATGGATTGGATACCCCTGTATCATCTTGTGATTACGGCGTAGTGGCCTAGTACATTCATAGTCGATGAGTAAAGTGAATTATTATGGAGATAATAATTCACTAAGCTAGAAGGAATTCTAACAGGTATGACTCATGGTTAGCTCGATATTGGGCCTAGAGGGTCACACACATATGGTATGCATTGCGATGAGTAAAGGTTCGGATATTAGATATCCGCCAGAGCACATATCTTATTGGATATCCAATAAACCCTTGAATTATTGGATCATATGGATGAGATCCAATATGAGCCCATGAGAGATTATTGGATAGAGATCCACAAATCTAAGAGGCTTGGGTAGTTGGATGGAGATCCAATACCCAACAGGTGATGATCTATTAGGGTTAAGTTGATAGGGGACCTCTATAAATAAGAGAGAACTACTGGTTCATAGGCTAGGGCTTTTTGGTTGCCTCTCCTATTCTCCTCCCCCTCTCCACCTTATAGCAGGCCTGGAGTTTTGAGGAGCGTCTTCGTAGCCCTGCTATGTGGATCACAACTAGAGAGGAGGGCACTTGATCTCTTTCATCCTCTCCTAGAGATCTGTAGGGATTCAAGGATATACGATCTCCCTAGGTAACACAATCTATCTCACATGTGATTTTCTATTTCACGGATTTTGCGCACCAATCTTCGCACGATGATGAACATATCTTTGGGAATTGGGGATTTTATTTTTCTGTTCTTCCACTACACATGTGATGTCACCCCTAAAATTTCCCAACAGTGCTATCAAAGCCAGGTTGTTTGCACGATAGATTGGTTTTGAACTGCGTGTGTTATATTTTTGGAAGAATTTTGACGTCAAATTATTGATGCAATAGGCAAGGAAGGGTAGCAACCATTGCTGCCCTTGTTGCGCTCACTTATTGCCTTCTTCATGCAGGCAAGCTACCTGCAGCGACAACCGTAAGGGCGGTGCCAGTAAGCAGGTTGCCCGTGCGCAGCAACTCTTGCTGCACGCAATTGCAGCCGTAGGCGACCGGTCGCTCGCAGGAAGAGCCGCCTGCAGTGTACAAGCGGTGGTGCCGACCGTAGGGACTACCCCCCCCCCCCCCCCCACCACAAGCCCCTATCGGGGGGGGGGCGGTAATAGCGGCAGGGGAGAGGGAGAAGGGCATTAGGGCTTTTGGTCAAAAAGATAGTTTTGCCCTTGTGAATTTGAGAAATTCTTGTTATGTCCTCCTTGTCCAAATTATAAAAATATCTTTCAGAATTCAAAAAATTCCCTACATGTCCCTGATTTCAAAAAATATTAATTAATTAAAAAATTTAATTGATTATTATTTTTTATTATTATTTAGTAGTCCTACATGATGATGATTTATACATGTGATGTATGATATGTGGACGGATGATCATGGATCGTGTGATGTGTGTACTTGTGATTATTATTATTGGGGCCTATGAGCCTCCATTATATTTCTTGGTTATTGTTAGGCCTGCGTGCATATGATTAAGTTGTAATCACACGAGGAGGTGTAGCGGGAGCATGGATGCGATAGCAAGACCCATGAGACAGACGACCTCTCTTGACAATATTAAGACGGTAAACGTGAGGCAATTAGATTGACCCATGTGGCCTTCCATTGTTATAGGTAGGGACAGATTCTCGGTGTAGGTTGAGTTGGTCGAGTCCCTCGAGGCTCACCTATCTCATGATTTGCTATCTTGCCTACGACATAGAGATGTCACCAGTGACCTGAGGACATATTATGCTTGGTCGAGTCCCTCAAGGGTATATTATCGAATCAAAATAATCTTGTAACGATGGTGTTGACTTAACCGAACATCATGGTTGGTCGAGTCCCTCGAGACCAAGGTGATTTGGTGGCCGAACAGGACGGGAATCACAAGGAGTTATGATCGACAAGAGTTGTTTACCTTTTGGGCTTAGTGTGATTGGTCGAGTCCCTCGAGGTTACACTAAGATGCTGATTAGATCTTGATCCCCACTAGAAGGTTGCTAGAGACATCCGTTTCATGTGCTGAGGATGTCGCGTGACTCGCTAGTAAAAGACGAAAATTTCTCAAAGATAGAAGTCTATATCTTGATTGTTTACTTTTTACAAAATCTACATGTTATTTATTTCTACTACATCTTTATTTTCAGAAAATGTCAATTTTAAATCCCTTACGTGGCATACTTGATGTCAACTGCCTCACTGATCTGAATTATATAGATTGGCTCCGTAATTTGAGAATTGTTCTCACGGAGGAGAAAATTGCATACGTCCTTGATACATTGATGCCTACGCCCGAGGAAGGGGTAAGCGATGATGAGATCACTCGCTACATGAAGTACATTGATGACTCCACTCTTGCTCAATGTTACTTGTTGGGCTCCATGACTCCTGAGTTACAAAGACAGTATGAAAAGATGGATGCCAGATCCATTCTCCTACATGTTCGCAAACTGTTTGAGGAATAGGGAAGGACTCAACGATATGAGATATCCAAGAGCCTCTTTCGTGCTAGGATGACTGAGGGGACATTGGTTCAAAATCATATCCTAAAGATAATTGAGTGGATAGAGAAACTCACAGGTTTAGAAATGGACCTAGAGGATAACCTGTGTGTGGATTATGTGCTTCAATCACTATTAGATTCCTTTTCACAATTCATAATGAATTTTAATATAAGCAAACTTGAGGTGACTCTCCTAGAGCTCCTCAATATGTTGAGGGAGGCAGAGAGCACTATCATGAAAGAGAAGTCAGTTATCTACACTAGTGAGACCAGAAAGAAAAAGAAAGCAGAAAAGTCCTTTAGGGCATGGTGAGGTGAGGTAAAGCTTAAGTTGCTAAGAAAGACCCGACAAAGGACAAACGTTAGTGCTTCCACTACAGAAATGATGGGCACTAGAAGAGGAACTACAAAGAGTACCATGCAGAGACGGCGAAACAGAAGCTTGGAGAAGCTTTAGGTACATTCATGATCAGTCTCCATTTGTCAGACTCTTATGATAACATATGGGTATTGGATATCAATAGTTCTTATCATATTTGCAATTCGTTGCATGTTCTAGCAAGGCCTAGGAGACTAGCAAGAGGCAAGATGGACCACAAGATGGGCAATGGAGCAAAAGTTGCTACAATAGCTGTTGGTGAGGTCGCCCTATATCTGCTTGGTAGAGCTTTTATTACTTTGGATGAATATTATTTTATTCCTTCTATAATCAAAAATATTATTTTCATTTCATGTTTGATAGTTAGTGGATACAAATTAGTTTTTAAAAACAATGGTTGTTCAATATTATTAGATGATGAGATCATCACGAGAGGAACATTGTATAATGGTTTGTTTATGCTAGACACTACTCCACATATCATGAATATAAATTTGTCTAAGAGGAGACGAGATGAGGTGAATAGTGCACACTAGTGGCATTGTAGGCTAGGTCACATCCATGAGGGAAGGATTCAAAAGTTGCTAAAGGATGGATATCTAGATCCATTCGACTATGAGTCATATGCAACCTGCAAGCCTTGCCTTTGTGGAAAATTAACTAACTCTCCATTTAGTGGAACTAAAGAAAGAGCCACTGAATTACTGGAACTCATACATAGTGATGTATGTGGACCGATGTCAACTCATGCCATTAGTGGTTACTCTTACTTCATTACCTTTATTGATGATTTCTCAAGGTATGGACATGTGTACTTAATGATATATAAGTCCGAGGCTTTTGAAAAATTCAGAGAGTATAAGAATGAAGTGGAGAACTAGACTAGAAAGAGTATCAAGGCTCTTTGATCAATTCAGAGTGTTGAATCTCGGATTTTGATGATGAAATCAATTGATAAATTATGAGATCTAATCTATATGTTGAGAAAAGTGTGCAGGATTAACTACAATAGCAGTAAGACATGAAGGAAATGTTGAGCCAGAGTCAAGATCGAGACTTCGTTGGGAGTTCTGCCAGAATTAACCGAGAAGTCCAAGAGCATGCCAAAGAAGCTCGTCGGAACTCTCCAAGAAGATCATCGTGAAGTCCAGGAGCTTGTCGGAAGTCCGTCGGAATATTACCGAGAGATCATCGGAAGTTCATCGGAAGATCATCGAAAGAATAATTGACGTACTGGAACAAGAATGCTTTGTTAAATGTCTTAATTATTGTAGTTAGACCTCAAGTTGAGTTAGGATTGGGAGGTGATCCCACTAACTCAGTTAGGGGCCAACTAGGCCCTTAATAGGGCTGAATTGGGCCAGTTGAACAAGCCCATTCAGCACCTGAAGTCACTACCAGCGGTGGCACCGCTTGGTGACTCAGTCTCCCAAGTGGTCTGGGCGATGGTACCGCCCAAACTGGGCAGTGGTACCACCGGCAATTAATGCTGCCAGTGGTGGTACTACTAGAGCTCGATCTCCAGCTTTGTCAGGTAGTGGTATCACCCAGTGTGAGACTGCAGGCGGTAGTACTGCCCAATAATGGTGGTGGTACCACCAGTATGCAAAATCCGGGGATGTGACACCATTTTACTCCAATTCTGAAGCCATTGGGGCTTATAAATACCCAACCCTTTTCTGCATAAAAGGGCACAAAAGTATTAACATAATCTTGTATTCTTGGGGTGTTAAAGTGTTGTAAAAGTGAGAAGAGTCCTCCCCTTGTTAGGAACGAGTCGGCACTAAGAGGGGCGGGGGGGATAAACTAGTGCAGTGGTAAAAACACGTCGGTTCTTAAAACTTTCGTTCAATTAAAATTGATCTTAGAAAGATATTAACTTAAAACACATTCATAAAAGTATGCAGCTAAAGTAATGAGGAAGTATGGCAGTTTATAGTTGAAGTAAAGAGCAAAATAGAAATGCAAACATAGTTTATAGTGGTTCGGTCGTCGTAACCTACATCCACTCCCGATTCCTCCTCCGTTGAGGCCACCGGCATCCATTATTGGTCTTCCTTTAATGGGCGAAGACCAACTACCCTTTTACACCCCTCTTCTCCTTTTCACAGGTTTAGGAGACAACCTTTTACTAGCACTCACTCCTCTTCAACAAAATTCTAAACTTAGACTAGAGGGGATCTCTCAAGTGATTGCAATAACGTTTTCTCACTTTTAAGCTCTTTGTGCTTGTGTATGTTAACCAGGGATAAGAGGGGTATTTATAAGCCTCAAGTTGATTCAAACTTGGAGCCTAAAAATGTCTCATCTTGGGTTTCCCGTGTCCTGACGGTACCACCGCTTGTGTTGGGTGGTACCATCGCTTGTAGCATTGACACTAGGCGGTACCACAATCCAGACAAGTGGTACCACTGCCTAGACTAGCGATAACACTGCCCAGACTAGCGATACCATCTCCTGACATAGTCTCGGAGACTCTGCCACGACGGTGGCACTTGTTGGGTCATTGTTTGGGCCTTTCATTGGGCCCGACATAGTCCATACATTGGCCCAACTAGCCCCTAATTTAGTTGGCCTAATTCCAATCCCAATTATGTGCTAACTAAGAAATTTAAGACATTTACTAAGCTAAAAAAGTCCATAAGTCTAGGTTTCTTCCGGCGAGCTTCCGGCGATCTTCCAGCGAACTTTAAACGATCTCTCAGTAATGTTCTAGCGGACTCCCGACAAGCTCCTAGACTTCATGACGATCTTTTTGGCGAATTCCGACGAGCTTCTTTGGCAAGCTCTTGGACTTCTCGGTCAATTCCGGTAGAACTTCCGACGAACGTTCGGACTTCCGATAAACTCTCGAACTCCCAACAAAATCTCGTTCTTGACTCCGGGACTTCATTTTGCTTTATGCCTTGATCGCTATCATAGTTAATCCTGCACAAATAAAATCTACTTCAATCTAGATAATTAATACTAAGCTAATTAGATGTTGTCTGGCATGTCATTGGTTCATCGACCCCTCATCTGATTGTTAGGTGCATCGTCCTCTCTTGCGGCCTATTGCCCAATCGGCTAGTTGACCTCCGTAACTCTGATTTCCTCGGTATAATATCTGCTCTTCTTGGCTCGATGCTCGAACTCATGGCCCGAAGCCTTATGTCGATTCATCGATCGATCCTTCGGCTCGACTTCTAATCTTCTAACATGTTTTTCTCTGGCCCAACATGATTCTTCCTGCTTTAATTGTCTGTCCCGGATCGAAGAGTCCTGCCTCACTTAAAACGTAAATCAAATTATAAACACTATCAATTGGTTTCAACATCAAAATCCGACATTCAACAATCTCCCCATTTTTAATGATGACAACCAATTAATGACGGAGTTAACCTTAACTCTCCCTATCAATATGCTATATTGATAGAACTCTTGGATTCAAAAATCCAAGCAATATGTTATCATAAACTTATCAAGTGTTTGAGATATGCAAGTTCAAATCATTACATTATAGACATAATCTCAAGTTTTATCATAATGCATACTAGCAATAATTTTAAGTTTTATAAGTTTGTAAATTTTGCTAGATGTGCAAGTTAGAATGTTTTGCTTCTTAAGATAACAATATAGCACTTTTAAATCTCTTAAGATTGCAAGATAGCAATTCTTAGTGATGTTCAAGATAGCAAGTTCTACATCATGCAAGCTAGTGAATTTTATAACTTTTCAGAACATGCAAGCTAGCAATTTTGAGATGTTCAAGAAAGCAATCTTTGCTTCTTGAAATATGTAAGTTAGCAATCTTTGCTTCGCTAAAAATCCTATTCAACACTCTAGAACTAAACACATTGATATTAGGCATCACTTTATACGAGATCTTGTTAAAAATCATGATGTAATATTAGAGTTTATTGATACGAAACATCAATTAGCCGAGATCTTTAATAAACCCTTAAATGAAGAATAATTTGATTTCATTAGAAGGGAATTAGGGATACTAAACTGTCCGAATTCATGAATTTGTTAAATTTTCATTTTTGGACTTTCTTGATCACTCACCTGAATCATGATCCTATAGTATGCACAATGATCCATATAGATTTTTCAATATGAGTTGTTACGATGCTTGCGTACAAATTTTATATGATGAATCATAAACATACAATCTTTAATACGAATCTTCTCCTCTTATGAGACAAATTTTAAATGATGAAGCAAATAAGGTTGTGTGCTTCATAACAATAAAAATCTTGCAAAATTGAAATCACATGTGAAAGCACCACACACCAATATGAGCAGTGCTCACTGCTTGTAGGCGGTGGCACTGCCCAAAACCGCCAGTTGTCACGGGTGGCAGGCGGTAACACCGCCCGCAACCTCTACCCTATAAAATGGCACTTAGGGCCGGTGGTAGAACTGACCCCAAGCCCTCCTACATTCCGCCAAACACCTCTAAACACCTCTCCACCCCTCATTCTTCTTGATCCCCTCTAGAAACTCAAGAAAACCCTCCTCTTCTTTAAATTCAAGGATCAATCTCAACCTTTCAAGAAGATTAATGCAAAGGTAATTCTCAAACCTCTTCTCTCAATTTATTAAAAAATCGTGCCTCTTATGTGTAGTTCTCATCATTTATGTGTTTAGTCTCATGGCTTCTAGAAGATCCCCTAGGGACAAAGGTAAGAGGAGATTAGATGAAAATTAAGACTCCCTACTTTTTGATTCTAATCAACATGCCCTAAAATTTTCATCAATAGAGTCTAGACATGTTCATAAGGGTAAATATATTGATTTAGATGAATTAAGTGATTTGGAACCTATTCAATGGTTTGCTAATCTAGACATTCTCCCAATCCTTCAAATAAGTGAACCTATCTACCCTAGACTTGTTAGACTATTTTCCAACAATTTACATATAGATGAAGATGAAAGGGTATCTACCTATCTATTAGGAAATCATATACCCATTACGGATAGAACCATTTGTAACATCATAGGAATTCCGGTAAAAGAAAGAGGGTGTTATTTTAGAGGACAATGGGATGATGAAATAGTTGGGACTACTTACGTTGATGCCTTAAGAACAATTTTGAGCAATCCTAACTTAACGATTCTTCCAAAAAGCTATGAACATTTACTACCATTAAGCACCAAAATACTTCATCACATCTTGATAAGTATCATTCTCCCAAAGCAATATCATCATGATGAAGTAAGCCAAATGGAACTAGGTACCATGTATTTGACTATGAAGGGACATAACAATTGTTTTGGTTACCTAATCTAACAAAACATGATTGAACTATCAAAAAAGGACATGATGCTTCCATATGGTAGATTAATCACAAGACTACTCCATGCTTATGATATTGTCATTCCATCCGACGAAGAAGTTATAAAACTAGATAGATGTAGTATCATAAATAGAAATCTACTTTGATGGATGAGGTGTACATTTAGAAATGGTATATGGATTAGACTGCTTAGAAGGACTGATCCCCTCCAACCCAAACTAGAACCCGAAACACTAATTTTTAGGGGTAATCTATCTCCTCCAACTGGTCCCTTTGAGGAATCACCTCCAGTAGAGCAAGCATCTCCCTCATCTATCGACGACATAGGGACTCGGATGGATTGATTTGAACAACATCAAGATTGACTTGAACAATGCGAAGATCAAATTTTGATTGAGCTATAGCAGATTCATCAACAACTCAATACCCTATTTAGATATTTTGACTAGCCACCACCTGAATAATTAATTGTGACTTTTTGCTGATGATAAAGGGGGAGAAATGGATGAAATCCCCTTCTTTTATTATGCTTACTTTAATATTGTAATCCTATGTTGTTTATATTGATGTTGTAATCCTATGTCGTTTACCTTGATGTTGTAAACTTAAAATGCTACTTACTTTGATGATTACAATTCTGTGCTTTGATTTCCATGGTATCTCTTCAAACGATGAGTATAATATCATGCTTACTTTGATGCTGAAAATTTTAGTCAATATCATGCTTACCTTAATGCTAAAAATTTCTGTCAATATCATGCTTACTTTGATGCTGAAAATTTATGTGATTTTGACTCGAAAATGGATGTCTTGTCTTGACATTATTTCTATTGACAAATACATGGTATAATCTTTAGATTTCATAAATCATGATGTGCATGATGTTAATAAGTCTAAATTATCAATTTGATGCTTGAATTCAAAGGCGTTGAATTCAAAAGTATCTTTTTTCAATTATGGCAAATAGATAGGGGGAGTTAAGATTAACTCCATCACCAATTGGTTGTCATCATCAAAAAGGGGGAGATTGTTGAATCTCGGATTTTGATGATGAAATCAATTGAAAAATTATTTGATCTAATCGATGTGTTGAGATAAGTGTGCAGGATTAACTACGATAGTAGTAATACATAAAGCAAATGATGGGCCAGAGTCGACTACTCGGATGATATACCGGGAGCTCACTAAGAGTTCATCGTGAGATCACCGAAAGCACGTTGGAAGACTCACCGAAAGCTCATTGGGAGATCGCTGGAAGCACGCTAGAAGACTAGCCGAGAGTTAGTAGGGAGTTCATCAGAAGACTCGCCGAAAAGTTCACCGGAAGATCGCCAAGTGAAAATTCGACGTACGGGACCATGCTTGCCTTAATCGTAGTTAGAATGATAATTAGAGTTGATTTGGGAGGTAATCCCATCAACTATGTTAGGGGCCAACTAGGCTCGGAGTTGGGCTGGTTTGGGCCGGACTCAAGACCCTTCCAAGATTGTGAATTCCTAGCCGGCGGTGGCACCGCCTGGAAAGCAACACCCCAGGTGGTCTGGGCGGTGGTACCGTCGGCAGTTATTGCTGCCAGCGGTGGTACCGCCCCTGTCAAGCGGTGGTACCGCTAGAGCTTGGTCTCCGAGCTCTATCAAGTGGTGGTACCGCCCAGTTTCAGGTGTCAAGCGGTGGTACCGCCCAGTAATAGCGGTGGTACCACCAGTACCTGGGAAATCCGGGATGAGACACTTTTTGGCTCCATTTTTGAAAGCCATTGGGGCCTATAAATACCCCACCCTTTTCAGCATGACAAGGCAACGAAGTGTGATTATAATCTTGAGTTATTGGGGTGTAAAAGTGTTGTAAACAAATGCTAGAGTCCTCCTCCTCCCTTTCTAAATTTTGAGATCATTCAAGAGAGGTGTGAGACTTGTAAGGGTTCTCTCCTAAACCCGAGAAAAGGAGAAAGTGCTGTAAAGAGGTGTTCAGTCTTCACCTATTGAATAAAGGCCTTTAGTGGACACTGGAGACCTCGTCAGAGGAGGAATCCGAAAGTGGATGTAGGTCACCTTGACCGAACCATTCTAAATTCCAGTTTACTTTTCATTTGAGCAATTTACTTTACTGCAAACCTCCTTAATCTTCTCTTGCACTTTTACAAAAGCTTTCAAGTTCAACTTTTCTCTGAAACAAATTGAATCGAAACCATTTTCATTGGAATCAATTTTAAACAAAACAAACAATTTTATGAAATCAGGAATGTTTTCCACTGCACTAATTCACCACCCCCTCTTAGTGCCACTCTTGATCCTAACAATTGACATCAGAGTAAGGTTCACTCTCGTTTGGTTTAAAACCCAAGAGAGATGGCATTTGCCGGCAACCAAGAGGGTCATTCAATTATAAGTCCGCTCATATTCAATGGGACAGATTACACATATTGGAAGACTAGAATAAAGATCTGCCTAATTTTAATAGATTTTGAGCTATGGAACATTGTCTAAAATGGTTTTCAAAAGTTTTCTCTTCCAATGAATGATTGGAATGAGTTGGAGAAGAAGACTTTCACTTTAAATACCAAGGCTATGAATGTCTTGTTTTGTTTATTAGATAAAAACGAGTTTAATCGAGTGTCGATTTGTGAAATGGCTTTTGATATTTGGTACAACTCGAAGTGACTCATGAAGGTACTAGTAGAGTGAAGGAGTCAAAAATTAATCTTTTAGTGCACACTTATGAGTTGTTTCGGATGAAACCGAGTGAGACCATTGGAGACATGTACACCCGATTTACAGATGTCGTCAATGGTCTAAAAGGACTTGGTAAAAGTTTCTCAGATTCTGAACTTGTTAATAAAACTTTAAGATCCCTTCCAAAGAGTTGGGACCCTAAAGTAACGACCATTCAAGAGGCCAAAGATCTGAATAATTTTCCTCTTGAAGAACTAATTGGGTCACTAATGACCTATGAAATGACTTGTAAAGCTCGTGAAGAGCTTGAGGATACCCTTGCAAAGAATAAGAAAGATGTGACACTAAGAACCCAAGAAGACCACTTGAAAGAAAACTCAAGTGATGAGGACCTTGATGAAGATTTGGCACTATTAACAAGAAAATTCAAAAAATTCATAAAAAGGAATAAATTTAAAAATGACACTAAAAATAAATTTGAACCCAAGAAAGATTAAGTAATATGCTACGAATGTAAGAAGCCAGGACATTACAAGAGCGAATGTCCCCCGTTCTTTTGTTAGTGATTTCGATAGATTAAAGGGTGAGCATAATAGTAGTTTAACTCCTTGTATGAAATGTGATGAATTACAAATACTTAAAAAGGAAAACTTGCTACTCAAAGAAACCTTAGAAAAATTTGAGGTTGGTAGCAAGTCTTTAAACATGATCCTTGCCAATAAGGGTCACGTTCATAGGAGAAGTGGAATCGGATTTGTGAGTAGCTCTCACCAAAATCCAACCACCTTTGTTAAAGGGCCGACCTTGCATGTTTCACCTCACACCAAATGCAACTTTGGTTGTAAACTCGGACATATTGCCTATAAATATCCACTTAAAAGATGTAGTCCACATAGATTGATTTGAGTTCCTAAAAGAACCTCAAATGACTTGATGCAATATAATAAGATATGTAGATCGATTTTTCAAGCACCCAAGACCAAATAGGTACCTAAAAATCATTATTTTTTTGTAGAAAAATGTACCATCACAAGTTAGGAGCAAGAGATGGTACCTTGATAGTGGATGCTTAAGGCAAATGACCAGGGATCCATCTTATTTCTCTAAGCTCACTAGCCTAGACGAAGGATATGTCACATTCGGAGACAACAACAAGAGTAAAATCATTAGCAAAGGAACCATAGGTAATAAATCCAACCTTCTTATTGAAGATGTATTGTTAGTTGATGGTTTAAAGCATAACCTTTTGAGTATTAGTCAATTATGTGATAAAGGATATATCGTTAGATTTGAATCTAAT
>LVTN01000766.1:109490-126419 GCA_001649415.1 Musa itinerans
TACAGACTTAAATTACCTGAGGATGCCAAAATTCACCCTATCTTCCACGTGTCCTGCTTGAAGCCTAAGTTGGCAGAACACGAGTCACCCCAGATCCAACTGCCCAACACCACTGAGGATGGAGTTATTCAAGCCCAACCACAAGCCATCCTCGATCGCAGGATCGTGATGCATCGCCGACGTCCCTCTACTAAAGTACTAGTGCATTGAAATAATTCACCACTTAGAAGACGCCACATGGGAACCATATGAGGAGCTGAAGACCCGGTTCCCTGAGTTCATGGAATCTCAACCTTGAGGACAAGGCTGATTTGAAGAGGGCGGGTCTGTTAGGACTCTAGCTAGGAGAGTCCTAATTGTGAGAGGCATTCATGTAAAACCTACCTAAGCCAACCCCTATTAAAGAGGTGAAGTGGCTGGCTAGGGTTAGGAGGTTGTTTCTTAGAGAAGAATTAGAAGTTGTAAAGGAATAGGAGTCTCGAGTATGAGTCATATTAGGAGTTGGTTAGAAGTAGTAGTCATATTAAGAGTTGGGGTTTAGAAGCCCTATAAATAGCCATGTATTCCTCATCTTTTGTTAAGCAATAGATGAATCTTTTATCCTTGATGAGACACTTTTTGGCTCTATTTTTTAAAGCCATTAGGGCCTATAAATACCCCACCCTTTTCAGCATGAAAAGGCATTGAAGTGTGATTATAATCTTGAGTTATTGGGGTGTAAAAGTGTTGTAAACAAGTGCTAGAGTCCTCCTCCCTTTCTAAATTTTGAGAACGTTCAAGAGAGGTGTGAGACTTGTAAGGGTTCTCTCCTGAACCCGGGAAAAGGAGATAGTGCTGTAAAGAGGTGTTCAGTCTTCACCTATTGAAGGAAGGCCTTTAGTGGACGCCGGAGATCTCGTCGGAGGAGGAATCCGAAAGTGGATGTAGGTCACCTTGACCGAACCACTCTAAATTTCGATTTGCTTTTTATTTGTACAATTTACTTTATTGTAAACCTCCTTAATCTTCTCTTGCACTTTTACAAAAGCTTTTACGTTCAACTTTTCTTCGAAATAGATTGAATCGAAACCATTTTCATCAGAATCAATTTTAAACGAAATGAACAATTTTTTAAAATTACAATAGTTTTCCGCTGTACTAATTCACCCCCCCCTCTTAGTGCCGCTCTAGATCCTAATAGTGTAAACTAGCAACTTTTCTCCCCCTTTGTCATTATTAAAAAGAAGGAAAGAATACAAATTTATAATTCTTTACCCTTTATAACAATTTTCAACTCATGACAAAGGTAAAGTATCAATCTTATTTCAATATATTTGTGCATCATTATAATTTCAAATTAAAACATGCATAATTTCAAATCATTACATTCATTTCATCACATGAAGAATATCAAGAAAAATTAATTGGGTGATGAGATATACACTAAATGAATACAAGGGAGTATCATAAATAAATCATGGCATGAGGGATAAGATCATGTGAATACCAAAAGACATGATTCATTTTAACAAATATTCTAACGAAATCTTAAGAGATCAAATGATATAATATCTTGATTCATGCATAAGAAATTTTAATTTATAAATCTAAAAAAAATCAAGATAAAAATTATGATTCTTTTTGGATGACTCAAATAGCGAAAAGGAGAATCATATTGAATAATCTGAATTCATAAGAGATGTCATGTTATAAATCCAAGAATTCACAAGAAAAATCATGATTCATTTAGAAAATATCCTCTTAAGAAAATGCCAAGTAGAATTGTAGGAGAACAATTAATGAAAAATCTTGATTCATATAAAGAGAATCTCAAGTTAAAAAATCAAGAGAAAAACTATGATTCATTTGGATAAATCTCAACAAGAAGATATGAGAACACATAATAAGAGATCTTGATTCATAAATGATTTCTAGTTATAAATATCGAGAAATCAAGATCATGATTTCGATAAAACCCATTAAATTCAAATCATCAAAATCAATTTCATGGTTCACAAAATTCATAACATAAATAGATTCATTAATAAGGATCTCTAAGACCAAAACTCGATAAGATAGAGATTGAGAAATTTTCAAGAAATGTATTCCCTTTTTATTTCATATAAGCATGCCTTAGCTAAATAAAAACATGCATCATCGTTTAAAATAAGTTTTCAAGGTATAACATGCATAATTTCAAACTATAAACTCATTAAGCATGATATCATACCTCTTAGCATTTTCATTAAAACATCAAGCATGGTTTCATAAGGCATCTTCATCGAAAAGAAATATTGAAATCATCAAGATACTCATTATTGCTTCTTTAAAACATATATAGAATTAATCCTTTTAGGTATACAAGCATTAGATTTTTATCTAATATTTTATTACATTATGATAAAACATGGAATTGTCATTATCTTTTAAAAATTACTAGAAAGATAAGCATGATCCTAAAACTTTGAACATTTTCATTACATCATTAAACATGCAATTTTAAAAAAAATTATATAATTTTTCTAAACTAAATTAAAAACAACTCATGAAAAACATCAAGTAATTTCAAAGTAAACTAAGGAGATTTTGATTACCTCGTCATCGAAAGCCGTTTAGGCGTAGTTTGCCACCTCACATTTGTTGGTTTTCTTCTTGTCTTCGGATGAGCTCGATTTGTCCTAAAGTGCTTCCTTCTTCTTGCATTCATAACAAATAGTTACGTTCTTTTTAAGTTTATTTTTGTTCTTTAATTCTTGTTTCATGAACTTTTTAAATTTCATAGTGAGGAGTTCAAGTTTACCATCACTTAAGCTTTTGCTCGAGTGGTCTTCAATTGTTCTAAGTCCCAAATCCTTTCTGTTCTTTGGAAAGTTGTTCTCAAGCTCTTTATGAGCATTGCAAGTCATCTCATAGGTCATTAACGACCCGATAAGTTCTTCGAGAGGAAAATCATTCAACTCCTTGGCCTCATAAATGACCGTTACTTTAGGGTCCCAACTCTTTGGAACGGATCTCAAGATTTTATTAACAAGTTCAAAATTTGAAAAACTTTTACCAAGAGCTTTTAGACTATTAACAATATTCGTAAAATGAGTATACATGTTTCCAATAGTCTCGCTTGGTTCCATTCGAAATGACTCGAAATCATGCATCAAAAGATTAATTTTAGAGTCTTTAACTCTACTAGTGCCTTCGTGTGTGATTTCAAGTGTGTGCCAAATATCGAAAGCGGTTTCACAAATAGAAACGTGATTAAATTCATTTTTGTCTAAGGCACAAAATAAGGCATTCATAGCCTTGGCATTTAAAGAGAGAGTCTTCTTCTCCAACTCATTCCAATCGTTCATTAGAAGAGAAGACTTTTGCAAGCCAAATTTGACTATATTCCATAAATCGAGATTCAACGAAAGCAAGAAAACTCTTATACAAGTTTTTCAATAAGTGTAGTCTGTCCCATTGAACATGGGAGGGCGAATAATAGAAAAGCCCTCTTGAAATCCAAAAAGAACCATTTCTCTTGGGTGTTAAACCAAATGATAAATAACGAGGCTCTAATACCAACTGTTAGGAACGAGTCGGCACAAAGAAGGGGGGTGAATTAGTGTAGCGGTAAAAACATGTCGGTTCTTAAAACTTTCATTCAATTAAAACCGATCTCGGAAAGATATTAACTTGAAACATGTTTGTAAAAGTGTGCAGCTATAGTAATGAGGAAGTATGGCAGTTTGTAGTTAAAGTAAAGAGCAAAATAGAAATGTAAACCAAGTTTATAGTGGTTCAGTCGTCGTGACCTACATCCACTCTCAATTCCTCCTTCGTTGAGGCCACCGGCATCCACTATCGGTTTTCTTTCAATGGACGAAGACCAACTACCATTTTACACCCCTCTTCTCCTTTTTATAGGTTTAGGAGACAACCTTTTACAAGCACTCACTCTTCTTTAACAGAATTCTAAACTTAGACTAGAGGAGGGGATCTCTCAAGTGATTGCAACAACGTTTTCCCACTTTTAAGCTCTCTGTACTTATGTATGTTAACTAGGGATGAGAGGGGTATTTATTGGCCTCAAATTGATTCAAACTTGGAGCCTAAAAATGTCTTATCTTGGGTTTCCTGTGTCTTGGCGGTACCACCGCCTACAGCACTAACACTGGAAAATTTACGCAACTCATCGACTACGGAGGTACTCTGCCACTATGTCGTAGTTCCCAAATGATATATGAACATTCAATCCATTGGACCAGTCTATCCTTAGTTACTGTGTATCTATATTCCCTTATCCATCTAATAACCTAGAGACCATACATCGGGCATGGTGCTATTAGGCCTATACAATTTCTACTCGAGTCTCGCTCTGATCGGATTCTCCCAGAGAACTCTTTCTCTCTCAATCGGAATGGCCCTAGCTAGGGATTTGTTTGAGAAAGAACACATGGGATATTTCTCTCATGACACCGAGAGTGGATGATCCTTTATCGACACTCAATCGCTCTCTTAAGGTTGGCTGCTACTCCCGATGACTGCCTATGCGAGATTTGAAACTTCCAGGCCTATAAATCTAGTATCAAAGTATGAAGTACTCATATAGGACATCGTTGGTGTCTCAAGTCTAAGGACCAAATACATCATTGGGATGATGAAATCATTGTTTGACAATAAGACAGCATCAACCATCCAGCATTATATAAGTCAATCGATTAGTGAAGTTATTCTCTAATGAGCACTTATACTATATCCCTAGTGTCCCCACATGAGCATTTATGAGACCAGCTACCTCCATTATATGGACGAGTATATAGTACACCAATCTGTCTGATTATCTCGATATCCCTCTCATGTAATCTATGACCGGGATTATTTAGGGTTTGTTTTTAAAGGTGAATCAGTCTCATTATCATGATCTTATCATGATTTGATTCCTATTGCATAGATTCATAGACATCACAATATATTCATATAATAAGCAAATAATATAATAAGAAAAAAGAGTGCATGTTATGTCACACGTGTCATCACTTACGTGATTTGCTTATAGGGCACCTACGACTAACAATCTCCCACTTAACCTAAAGCCAATCACTTATGTGTCTGATCCTCATCAGACCCCTATGACACTCAAAGACAATTTGAGAGAATGACTTTATTAGCGGATCTATGATGTTATCTTTAGGTGGAACTCTTTCTACTGCTACATCTCCTCTAGCCATGATCTCTTTGATCAGGTGGAACCTCCTCAGAACGTGCTTAGACTTCTGATAAGACATGAGTTCCTTCACTTAAGCAATCGTCCCGTTGTTGTCGTAATATAAGGGAATCGACTCCTCGCTGGCCAACATGACTCCCAAATCTGTGATGAACTTCTTTATCCAGATTCCCTCCTTTACTATCTCTTTTGCAGTAATGTACTCTGCCTTTATGGTTGTTAGTCATAGGTGCCCTACAAGCCAATCACGTGAGTGATGATACGTGTGACTTGACACGCAAGTTTTTTGCTTATTATTATTATTTGATATTTTATCACTTTATATTTTCCGTTACATGAATATATTGTGATGTCCATAGATTTGTGTAATGGAAATCAGATCATGATGAGATCACGATAATGAGACTGATTTACCTTTAAACATAAATCCCAAATAATCTCGGTCATAGGTTACTCGAGAGGGACATCGAGATGACTGGATAGACTGGTGTGCTCTATACCCGTCCATATGATGGATGCAATTGGACTCATAGCTGTTCGTGTGGGGACACTAGAGATACAGTGCAAGTGCTCATTGGAGAATGAGTTCATTGATTGATCCGCTCACGGAATGTTGGATGGTTAATGATGCCTTATTATTAGACAACGATTCTGTTGTCATAGTGGTGTATCTAGTCTTTAGACTTGAGACACCAAGGATGTCTTGTATGAGTATTCCACTCTGTGGTACCAGACTTGTAGGTGTGGTGGTTCCAGATCTAGCACAAACGGTCATCAGGAGTGGTAACCAATCCTACGTAGGCTATTGAGTGTCAATAGAGGATCATCCGCTCTCGGTGTCATGAAAGGAATATCCCATGTGTTCTTGCTTAGACAAATCCCTAGCCATGATCATTCAGATTGTGAGAGAAATAGTTCTTTAGGAGAATCCGATTAGAGTGAGACTCGAGTAGAAATTGTATAGGCCTGATAGTACCATGCCTAGTATATAGTCTCTAGGGTATTAGATGGACGAGGGACTATAGATACATGGTAGCTAAGGATAAACAAGTCCAATGGATTGGATTCCCTTGTATCATCTAGGGACCACAACGTAGTGGCCTAGTACGTTCGTAGTCAATGAGTTGAGTGAATTATTATGAAGGTAATAATTCACTTAGCTAAAAGGAGTTCTGACAAGTATGACTCACGACTAGCTCGATATTGGGCCTAGAGAGTCACACATATATGATAGGCATTACGACGAGTGGAGGTTCGGATAAAAGATATCTGCTAGAGCCCCTATCTTATTGGATATCCAATAAGCCCTTGAATTATTGGATCCTATGAATGAGATTGAAGAAGAGCCAATGAGAGATTATTGGATAGAGATCCACTAATCTAAGAGGTTTGTGCAGTTAGATGGAGATCTAGTACCGAATAGGGCAAGATCTATTAGGGTTAATTGATATGGGACCACTATAAATAGGAGGAAACCAAAGGCTCATAGGGTAGATATTTTTGGTTGCCACCTCTTATTCTCCTCTCCCTTTCTCCTCAGATAGCAGGCCTAGAGATTTACGGAGCGTCATCACAGCCCTACTTTGTGGATCATCGCTAGAGAGGAGAATGCTTGACTTCCTTCACCGTCTCCTACATATCTGTAGGGATTCAGTGATATATGATCTCCCTAGGTAACACAATCTTTCATATATGCAGTTTTCAATTTTGTGGATTTTGTGCACCAATCTTCATACGATGACAAACACAATTTATGTGAAATTTTAGGATTTTTGTTTTCTGTTCTTCCGTTGCGCATGTGATGTCGCCCCTAGAATTCCCTATAGTGGTATCAGAGTGCTAGTTGTTCGTGTAAAAGATTAGTTTTGAACTATTTGTGTTGTGTTTTAGGAAGAATTTTGATTGCAAAATCGTTGACACAAAAGGCGAGAAAGGGCAGCAACTTTTGCTACCCATATAGAAGTGGCCAAATGCTGCTTGCAAGCGATTTGTTGCCAGCGGCCTGTTGTAGGTAGGTTGCCTGCAGTGGTGCCTGCGAGGGCAAGCAACACTTGCAAGCCACCTGCCCGCAAGAATGTGTGGCGCCTACTATCGCGCTCGCAGCAATGCTCGCTCGCAAGTGACATGCCCGTAGGGGCGGCACCGCCCGCATGCATAAGCGGCACCCCCACCCCCCCTACAACACAACAAAGGAGAAGGGGCAATTGTTGAATCTCAGATTTTGATGATGAAATCAATTGGTAAATTGTTTAACCTAATCTATGTGTTGAGGTAAGTGTACAGGATTAACTACGATAGTGGTAAGGCATAAAGTAGATAATGGGCTAGAGTCGAAGATTTGGATGATGTACCAAAAGTGTGCCGGGAGCTCGCCGAGAGTTCATTTGAAGATCGCCAAGAGTTCGTTAGGAGTTCGCCGGAAGCTCGTCGGAAGATCGCCGAGAGCTTGTCGAAAGATCGCTGAGAGTTTATTGAGAGTTCACCGGAAGCTCGTCGGATGACTGGCTGAGAAGTTCGTCGGAGGTTTGCCAAGAGAAAAATCGACATACCAGATTAATTGCTTGCCTTAGTCGTAGTTAGAACATTAGTTGAGTTAGGATCGGGAAATAATCCCACTAACTCAGTCAGGAGCCAATTTGGCCCTTAATAGGGCTGAATTGGGCTGGCTTGAATAGCCCATTCAGCACTTGAACTCACGGCCGACGGTGGCACCGCCTAGGACTCGATCTCCTAAGTGTTTTGGGCAATAGTATTGCCTAAACTGGGCGGTGGTACCGTTGGAAATTATTACCTACTAGTGGTGGTACCACCCTATCAAGAGGTGGTACCGCCAAAGCTCAGTCTCTGAGCTTTGTCAAGCGGTGGTATTGCCCAAACTGAGTAGTGGTATCGCTCAGTGTTAGTCTACAGGCGGTAGTACCGCCCAATAATGGCGATGGTACCACTAGTACCTCGAAATCCAGGGATGTGACACTTTTTGGCTCCAATTCAGAAGCCATTAGGGCCTATAAATACCCCACCCTTTTTTGCATGAAAGGGCATGAAAGTGTTAACATAATCTTAAATTCTTAGGGTGTTAAAGTGTTGTAAAAGTGAGAAGAGTCCTCCCCACCCTCTCTTAGCTTTGTAACCATCCAAGAAAGAGGAGTGAGGCTTGTAAGGGTTATCTCCTAAACCCGGTAAAAGGAGAAAGAGCTGTAAATGGTGGTTGGTCTTCGCCTATTGAAGGAAGACCATTAGTAGATGCCGGTGACCTCGATGGAGGAGGAATCGGAAGTGGATGTAGGTCACAATAACCGAACCACTATAAATTCCGGTGTGCTCATTTCCATTCTGCTTTTCATTACTGTCATTACTCTCTTAGATAATTGCTAGCTCTTTCGTTCTAAAGCAAGCACTTTTCAAAATCGATTTTCGACGAATAAAATGTTTTACAAATCGGCGATTTTCTCCACTACACTAATTCACCCCCCCCTCTTAGTGCCACTCTTGATCCTAACAGTAGTCAAGTTTTGTTTTTGACAAAAGATAGTTTTGCCCCTCGAAATTTAAAAATTTCTAAATTGTCTTTTTATCCAAATTATAAAAACACCCCTTATAATTCAGAAAATTCCCTACAGGTCCCTAATTTCAAAAAAATATTAGTTAATTAAAAGATTTAATTAACTATTATTATCATCTAGTAGTCCTAAATAATGATATTTACATGTGGTGTATTAAGTGGAAAAATGATCATGAATTGTGTGATGTGTGTACATGTGATTATTATTATTATTGGGGTCGGTGAGCCTCCAATTTTATTCTTGTTTATTGTAGGGCCTACGTGCCTATGATTAAGTTGTAATCACACAAAGAGGCACTGCAGGAGCGTGGAAGCAATAGCGGGACCCACGAGACCGAGATGGACGATTGCGATGTATGGAGATGCATTAAGATACCGACGGCACCGACGAGGATGAAATGGACGATCATAGGGCATGGAGATGCACCATTGCACACATAGATCTTGATGTGAGTGATTAGTGTTGAATCTCAAAATTTGATGATGAAACTAATTGATAGTATTTATGATTTGATTTGTGTTTTGAGTGATGCATGAAGCTTCGATCAGGGAGAGACAATTAAAAGCAAGAAGAATCATGCTAGGCTCGAGTGGAACATGTCAGAAGATTGAACGTCGAGTCGGAGGATTGATCGACGTATCAACAAAAGGCTTCGGGCCATGGATTCGGGCATCGGGGTAAGAAGAGTGGAAATTATGCTAAGGAAATCGGAGTTGCGGAGGTCAAGTGGCCGATTGGGCAATAGGCCGAAAGAGAGGACGATGCGCCGACGAATCAGACGAATCATCGATGAACCAATGACATGCCGGACAACATTTAATTCAAGCTTTGTAATAATTATCTAGATCGATGTAGGTTTTAATTGTGCAGGATTAACTATAATAGCAATCAAGGCATAAAGCAAAATGAAGTCCCGGAGTCAAGAATGAGATTTCACTGGGAGTTCGAGAGTTCGTCGAAAGTCCGGATGTTTGTCGGAAGTTTTACCGGAATTGACCAATAAGTCTAGGAGCTTGCCAAAGAAGCTTATTAGAACTCACCAAGAAGATTGTCATGAAGTCCAAGAGCTTGTCGGGAGTCTACTAGAATATTGCCGAGAGATCATCGGAAGTTCACCGGATAATCGCTTAGTGTATGTCTTAAAATTCATAGTTAGCACATAATTAGGTTCGAATTAGGCTAACTCAATTAGGAGCCAATTGGGTCTAAGTTTGGGCTATGTTAGGCCAAGTGAAAGGCCTAAATAGTGACCTAATAGGTGGAACTATCATTGCATAGTCTCCGAGACTATGTCAGGTGGTGGTACCGCCAATTTGGGCTGTGGTACCACTCAGACACAGTATCCGAGAGACTGTTAGGTGGTGGTACCACCAGACTAGGTGGTGGTATAGCCCAGCACAGGTGGTGGTACTGCCAGGACTTGGGAAACCCGGGATGAGATACTTTTAGGCTCCAAGTTTGAATCCACTTTAGGCCTATAAATTCTCCTCTCATCCCTGGTTAACTTACACAATAATTGAGAGCAAAAAAGGAAGAAAACATTGTTGTAATCTTATTTGAACTCCTCTCAAACTCCAAGTGTTAGTGTGGTTTAAGAGAGGAGTAAGTGGGGGTGTAAAGGTTGCCTCCTAAACTTATAAAAAGGAGAAGAATGGTGTAAAAGGGTAGTTGATATTCCCCATTGAAAGAAGATCATTAGTGGATGCTAGTGGCCTCGACGGAAGAGGAATCAGGAGTAGATGTAGGTCACAATGACTGAACCACTATAAAATGGTTTGCATTTCTATTTTACTATTTATTATTATTGTAAATTGCTTTACTTCCTCATTACTTTTGTTGCACACCCTTCCGTACATGTTTCAAGTTAACATCTTTTCGAAATCAGTTTTAATCGAATGAAAGATTTTCAAAACCAACATTTTTACCCGCTACACTAATTCGCCCCCCTCTCTTAGTACCGACTCGATCCTAACAGTTGGTATTAGAGCCATGTTCTTTTCTCATTTGGTTTAACAACCAAGAGAAATGACTCTTTTTTTATTTCAATAGGGACTTTCTATCATTCGTCCTCTTATGTTCAATGGAACGGACTACACATATTGAAAAACTCGAATGAGAGTTTTCTTACTTTCTTTAGATTTGGATTTATGGAATATTTTTGAAAACGGATTTCAAAAGTTTTCTCTTCCAATGAATGATTGGAATGAGTTGGAGAAGAAGACATTCTCTTTAAATGCCAAGGCTATGAATGCCTTGTTTTGCACTTTAGATAAAAATGAGTTCAATCGAGTGTCTATTTGTGAAACTGCTTTCGATATTTGGCACACTCTTGAAATCACACACAAAGGCACTAGTAGAGTTAAAGATTCAAAAATTAGTGTTTTGATGCATGATTTTGAATTATTTCGAATGAAGCCAAGCGAAACTATCATTGACATGTACACCCATTTTACGAATGTCATCAATAGTTTAATAGCTCTTGGAAAATATTTTTCGAATTTTGAACTTGTTAACAAGATATTAAGATCACTTCCAAAAATTTGGGATCCTATAATCATGGCTATTCAAGAATAAAAAAACTTGAACTACTTCCCCTTTGAAGAACTTATCGGGTCGTTAATGACCTATGAAATGATATGCAAGGCATATGATGAACTTGATGAATTGAGAATAACCTTCCAAAGAACATGAAGGATTTGACACTTAGAACTCAAGAAGACCACTCGAGCAAAAGCTCAAGTGATGATGACATAGAACTCACAAGTAAATTTATAAAATTTACAAAACGTGAAACTAAGAATAAAAATAAACTTAAAAAGAAAAAATTATCAAAGAACAAGAAAGCACTCAAGGTGACTTGGAACGAAATGAGTGCATCCGAAGATGAGGAGCAAACCGATGAAGACGAAGTGGCAAACTTTGCTATGGTGACTCTCGTCAATGAGATAAACAACTCAAACAAAACTCCTTTATTTCACTTTGAAATTACTTGATGCTTTTTCATGAATTGTTTTTAAATTACTTAGTAAAAAATAAAAAAATTATAAAAAAAATATATCATGCTTCTTTTTCTAGTAATTTTGAAAATGATAATGACAATTGCATGTTTTATGAAAATATAACAAAATGTTAGATTTAAATCTAATTATTAATCCTATGTATGTGTTTAAGAAAAAATAATGTGTATCTAAATTGATGATTTTCGATTTTGATTGAAAATACTTTACGAAATCAAGTTTGATGATTATGCTTAATGAGTTTATATTTTGAAATTATGCATGATGATTATTGTGATTAATAGCTTATCTATCTTTGCCGTAATGAAAGTTTTTTTTCCGTTTTAAACATTGATGCATGTTTTGATTTGGTGTATGTAAATACTTGGGCATGCTTGTAAGAAATCAAACCACATAAATTTAAACAACAAAAAAGGGAATGCATTTTGAAAATTTCTCCATCACTGTCTTATTGATTTTTCAAAAAGAGATTAATGAATCTATTTATATTTTGAATTTCTTGACAGTGATTTTGATAATTTTGATTATTTGAATTTGAATGAGTTTTTACCTATATAGTGATTTTGATTCCTCGGAATTATAGCTTAAAATCTTTTATGAATCAAGATCTCTTATTATGTGTTCTCATATTATTTAAGAGGAGATTCTTTTTATGAATCATGATTTTTTGAATTATAACTTGAGATCTTTCATTAATATATAAATCATGATCTTGACAACTTGAGATTCTTATGAATCAAGATTGTTCAATATGTTTCTTCTTTTTGCTATCCAAAATAATCATAATTTGTCTCTTAATATTCATAATTTGTCTTCATGAATTGTATACCTCATCACTAAGTTAATTTTTCTTGATATATTTCATGTGATGATTTGAAAAATGATGTAATGGAAAAAGTTTTGCATATTACGGGAGATAGTTCTGCTAGCTTAAATTAGTGTAAAACTTACTTGATATGCTTTCAAACATGTGCATTGTTAAATGATTCTCTTTTTTACCTATGACAAAGGGGGAGAAAATAAATGATAAATGTTTGGTACCAACAATCATAAAGTGATAAATGCTTAAAAAATATTAATTTAATATTTGGTATCATGAATACTTTAGTATCATGCATGAGAGAAATGATGAATGTTTGGTATCATGATCAAAATGTTGATTTAATGCATAAAGTGATAAATGCTTAAAATTTTTGATGTCTTAGTATCATGTATGATATGCTCATAGTGATGATTGATTTATTTTTGGTATCATGCACGAAGCAAGGATGAAAAGTAATGATTTGAAATTATTCATGTTATATATTGAAGACTTGAAACCATGTTGTATCATGCAAACCGAAGTAATATTGATTTGAAAATTTATTGATTTAGTTTCATGCCCAACGTGATAATGATGATGACTTGACATTTATTACAAGAAAACTTTATGGGTTAAGATTTATTTTTCTTTATCCAAATCATAATATTGATTTCTCGATATTTGATACATGAGATTTTTCTATGAATCAAGATCTTGTTTTTGAACTCCCATGTTTCTTTTTGTTATTTACTAAAAGGGAACAGAATTACAACATTGTATTGTTCCCTTCTATTTGACAATAAAATAGGGGGAGCAAATTTTGCTCGCTTGCATACTTCAAGAAGCAAAAAGCTGCTTGTTTGTACATCATAAAGAGAAGCAAAAAGCTTGCTCATCTCAAAAGATGCAAAAATTTTGCCAACTTTCATGTATAAAATTTGCTAGCTTGTATGTTCCAAAATTATGTAAAACTTACTAAATTTGCTAGCTTGCAAATTGCATGGAGAAAAGAATTGCTAGAAATGCAAAAATGCTAGCTTAGAACGTTTCAAGTAGATGCAAAAACATTCTATCTTGCATATATCAAAAGGTGTAAAAATTTTGCAAAAAACTTGCTAGCTTGCATAATGATATATGCAATGATGAAATTATGCAATGATATATGATGTTTCAAAAACTTGAAATTATGCAATGATTTGAAATTATATATCAAAAACTTGCTAGATGCACTTCTTTTTGTTGATGACAAAGGGGGAGAAGATGTGATGATGAGTTGAATCATGCATGGTAGGATGTAATATACTTTGATATTTTGATACCATGATGATACTTATAATAATCATCATGCATATGATGAATGCAATACTCATGATTTTATTATGATGATTTATATGATGTATTGCATATGATGTGAATCATGATTACTTTGACTTGAATTCAATTTGAATTCAAGGTTCTATCAATATGGCATATTGATAGGGAGGGAGTTTGGGTTAACTCAGTCATCAATTGGTTGTCATCATCAAAAAGAGGAAGATTGTTGAATCTCGGATTTTGATGATGAAACCAATTGATAGTGTTTATGATTTGATCTGCGTTTTGAGTTACGTAGGAAGCTTCGATCAGGGAGAGACAATTAAATACAAGAAAAATCATGTTGGGCCAAAGTGGAACATGTCAGAAGATTAGACGTCGAGCCGAAGGATTGGTCGACATATCGGCAGAAGGCTTTAGGCCATAGGTTCGAGCATCAGGCCAAGAAGAGCAGAAATTGCACTAAGGAAATCAGAGTTGCGAAGGTCAACTGGTCAATTAGGCAATAGGCCGCAAGAGAGGACGACGCACCGACGAATTGGACGAAGCGTCGATGAACCAATGACATGTCGGACAACATTTGATTCAAGTTTTGTAATATTTGTCTAGATCGAAGTAGGTTTTAATTGTGTAGGATTAACTATGATAGCGATCAAGGCATAAAGCAAAATAAAGTCCCGGAGTCCAGAACGAGATTTCGTTGGGAGTTTGAGAGTTCGTCGAAAGTCCGAATGTTCATCGGAAGTTCTGCCAAAATTGACCGAAAAGTCTAGGAGCTTGCCAAAGAAGCTCATCGGAACTCACCAAAAAGATCATCATGAAGTCCAGGAGCATGCCGGGAGTCCGTTGGAACATTACCGAGAGATCGTCAGAAGTTCGCTAGAAGATCGCCGGAAGAAACCTAGACTAACCAGACATCATTTGCTTAGTGTATACCTTAAAATTCATAGTTAGCACATAATTAGGTTTGAATTTGACCAACTTAATTATGGGCCAATTGGACCCAAGTTTGGGTTGTGTTGGGCCAAGTAAAAGACCTAAACAATGACCAAACAGGTGGAACCGTCGTAGCACAATCTCCGATACTGTGTCAGGCGGTGGTACCGCCAGTCTGGGCTATGGTACCACTCAAATAGTCTCTAAGAGACTATCAGGTGGTGGTACTGTTAGACTGGGCGGTGGTACCACCCAGCATAGGTGGTGGTACCCCCAGGACCCAGGAAACCCAGGATGAGACACTTTTAGGCTCCAACTTTGAATCCACTTTAGGCCTATAAATTCCCCTCTCATCTCTGGTTAACTTACACAAGAATTGAGGGCAAAAAAGGAAGAAAATGCTGTTGTAATCTTGTGTGAACTCCTCTCAAACTCTAAGTGTTAGTATGGTTTAAAAGAGGAATAAGTGGGGGTGTAAAGGTTGTCTCCTAAACTTGTGAAAAGGAGAATAAGGGTATAAAAGGGTTATTGATCTTCGCCCGTTGAAAGAAGATCGTTAGTAGATGCTAGTGGCCTCAACGGAAGAGGAATCGAGAGTGGATGTAGGTCACGACGACTGAACCACTATAAAACAGTTTGTATTTTTGTTTTACTATTTATCTTCATTGCAAATTGCTTTACTTCCTCATTACTTTTGCCACACACCCTTCCATACGTGTTTCAAGTTAACATCATTCCAAAATCAATTTTAATTGAATGAAAGATTTTTAAAATTAATTTTTTTATCCGTTGCACTAATTCACCCCCCCCTCTTAGTGCCGACTCAATCCAAACAATTAAGCCTACTGCCTCGGGCCTGATCACATTAGGCTATAGTCCATGATCATCTAGTGTGATTGCTCATATGATGTGTGATTACTTGTACACCTACTAGATATGTATATATATTTGTATGTGATGTAGATATCATGTTAGGAGACCAAATCAAAATCTCCTTTCTCGATAATGTTAAGTTGGTAAATGTGAGGTAATTAGATTGACCCACGTGGCCTTCTATCATTATAAGGACCGATTCTTGATATAGGTTGAGTTGGTCGAGTCCTTCGAGGCTCACCTATATGGCGATTCGCTATCTTGCCTATGACATAGAGATGTCACTGATGACATGTATCATTGAATCATACTCATCTTGTAATGATGGTGTTGACTTAACCGAACATCATGGTTAGTCGAGTCCCTTAAGACCATGGTGGTTTGGAGGTCGAATAGCACAAGAATCACAAGGAGTTGTGATCGACAAGAGTTGCCTACCGTTTGGACTTAGTGTGATCGGTTGAGTCCCTTGATGTTACACTAAGACGCTGATTGGATCCTGATCCCCACTAGAAGTCTGTCAGAGACTTCCGTTTCACTTGCTGAGGGTGTCACGTGACTCGCTAGAAAATTAGACGAAGTAGATTAAGATAGAAGTCCATATTTTATTTATTTATTTTTCTATGAAATATGTATGTTATTTATTTCTACTACATCTTTATTTTCAAAAAATATTATTTTTAAATCCCTTACATGGCATACTTGATGTCAATCGCTGTTGAATCTCGGATTTTGATGATGAAGTCAATTGTCATTTGTTATCTAATCCATATGTTGAGATAAGTGTGCAGGATTAACTACGATGAAAGTAAGACATGCAACAGGAGTTTTGCGCCGGAGTCAAGACTATGATCACGTTGGGAGTTCGAGGGTTCGACGGAAGTCCGGACGGTCGTCGGAGGTTCTGCGGGAACAAATCCGGGAAGGCCTGGAGCTTGCCAAAGAAGCCCGTCGGAACTCGCCAAGTGGATCGTCGCAAGTCCAGGAGTTTGCCGGAAGTCCGCAGGAGCATCGTCGAAGGTTCGTCGGATGTTCGCCGGAAGATCGCCGGAAGATCGCCGGAAGAAGCGATTGACGCATCGGAGCAAGCTGCAGTAAATGCCTTAAGAAATATCGTAGTTAGCACGTCGATTAAGTTAGAAATGGGAGGTGATCCCATTAACTTAATCTTGGGGCAATTGGGCCCCTGAAAGACACAAATTGGGCCGAATGGATCAGCCCATTCGAACCCAGAACTGTGGC